>CABFWB010005425.1:0-13904 GCA_902151455.1 Timema bartmani | reverse complement strand
CCTAAATGGTTTTCTACTCTACTTCCACGAAAATGCTGGTTCACTTCCTTTCATTTCAACCTTCCCAATTCCTAACCCATTAGTGTAATTAGTACATAAGCTTATCCGAACGGGTAGTAAGATGCGGTGCTAAATAATTTTTGTAATAGTAAAGGAATAATAAGGCTACTTCCTAATAAACTACTACTAAAACTACTTATCGCTAAGCCCTTAATGGTAAGTTCGTAATGAATACTAAGTCCACCCTGAAAGCTAGCAAGCCTACTTTAACGTGCTACACTATGGCTCTATATCATAAGCTGCGCCATAGTGGAACCAAGCAAGGTAAGCTTTCAGGGTTAGCGAAGGGCATTTGCAGCAGAATTTTGACCCTTCTCTTTACCCCTCACGTTTTTGTTAGGGGTAAATTCATGTGAACTTTCTGGGTCACCTGAACACAAGATAAAACTAACTGAATTCTAGAACAGACACAAGACCCAGTCAATTCATCACTGGGAAAATGGATATCCCAATTTCACCGATGATACATTTTCTGGTCATGCTAGATAGACAATTAAAGCCGGGACCCTTATTCAAACACTGAGTCAATGCCAGATAGCGCTCTGGATGAACCTCAAACACCAGGATACTTTGGTGTACAAATTTCCCAATATGCAAGGCAGGGTAGTGCATATCTGTAACTTATTAAAATAAAGTCATTCGTTTGACACCAGAAAAAATATGATGAATATTAATTAAACTTATAAAGATAGCTGTGCACATTTTACAAACTAAACAAGGACGTTATATAACGCCTTCCCATTTTTAATTAAATACAATTTGATCAATAATGCTTCCTTCACTTCTTTTGATTAATTGTGTTTTTTTAATATCTTTCAGCCCTAGGTAAATTCCGGCCCTTTAAATATGTTCATGTGGCCCGTAAGATATAACTATGTATTTATCTATGAAAAAAAGGTAGTGCTAAAAATAGCAGGATTATCATAGAAGAATATAGAATTTCTCTAAAAAACACCAATGAAAATTTAGAAAAGTTTTAAGAATATCAACTATTAAATTTACACCTTTCATTAAAAAAAATTATGAACGATATGAAAAAAAATCATTCATCTCATTAAGTTTGTTTTATTGGATTATCACTTATTTTTATATATATAGTCTTCCTATTTATGTTGTACATGTAATTTTGTTCTAAAATAAATTGCGTCCACTGATACATTTTATTTTACCTGGCGGCCCATTTTTATATTTAAATTCTCAATGCGACACTCAGGCTCAAACATTTATTTGTCCAGTCCTGTACAACTGCTCTCTCACATAACAGTTTCAGTTTTCTATGGTTTGTTTTCGATTAGTGCACGACGATGCCTTCCAGGCTTTATCTCCCTCCCTTCATTCAAATCCGACGTCAAACTTGGATACAAGAGCGCCCTACAGTTTGTGTTTAGGCTATCCTGCCGAACAACCAAGACGAGCGAAAAGCTGGGAACAATAATGCAGGCGCTTCTTACCTTTCCTGATTTTATGATGTTTGGCACTTGGGCAGTTTCAAAAGTTTGTTTTGCCTCAAGTTTTTGTTTAAATATTATTATTATTATTATTATTATTATTATTATTATTATTATTATTATTAGCACCGCGTCTTACTACCCGTTCGGATTATACGCACATTTGTTTAAATAGTTTAAAGATATAATGTCAAATCCCTTACGGGCTATCCTCATATTTGCACTAATGGTTTCTGTATGAATAATGTAAAAAAGAGAGGAACTGCTCTCCCATTCAAGGGCGCTACATGGGAGATTACTGATAAGCGTTTCAATGTTTAGAAATCCCGGATTATTACAAAAATGGTTTGATATTTTTTAATATTGTTTTCACCGCAATGTAGGTGAAATTTCTGACACGTTTAAAAAGTTTGAATTTTAATTTTAAAGAGTTTAAAATAAGTTAGATAATTTACATAAACCCCTATGAAACAATTCCACATTATATTAAAATTTTCTTATGTGAACTTATCAAAACATGACTTAATTTATTAGAAGAAGGCTAGATCTAGGTTTATAAACTTTTACTTTAAGCTCAGAATTACAAATTTTTGCGTAAAGCAACGCTTTATAGAAAACTTTAAACTAGAAATTTTAACTTTTTATATGGTCAGAAACCTGCTGTTAATTTTCGCCTACATTTGGTTTAAAAACGATATAAAAAAATATCAAACTACTTCTTAAATAACGCGAGGTTTCTAAACGTCTGAAACGTTTTCTTAAATGTAGCGCCCTTAAGAAAAACAAAGAAATGCACTTGTGAAATGAACTTGGTTGTACATAACAACTTTGATTAGTGTATTTAATCGTTCCTCGATTATAAATAGTTTCTAAAAGACGATTAAAAATGTATTTCATTATTTTTAGAACGTTTAATCAAGGTATTTATTTTTGCTGAACATTTACTTTCTTTTTTGAAGAATGTTTTAATTGTGTGTATGTTTTAGAAATATGTATTATTTTGTGAACAGAAGTAATATTTTAGCGCTATGATTGGGGAACGAAGCCCAGACTTTCATACTCCCTCTCCCATCATACCGTAAAATCTAAACACCTTTGAAAAAATAGTTAAAAAAGGGTAATTCTTAAAAACAAAACAATTTAAATTAATTTTAGTTGTGCCATTCATACTGAGGGTTATATTTGGTTCGTTATACTAGGGACTTTAGGTTAAATTTCAGAAAAACATAGGTATTCATACACCATGCTCTTCACTGGAATTTTTTTTAAGATTGTAGCAATATTGGCAGCTGTAATATAAATACAGTCCAATTTTAGTAGGAAGTACCTTTTATGATGGCTAGATCTATTTTCATGTATCCACACGTAAAGACATGTTATTTGTTGCCGTCACTTTTAATAGCTACTATCAATACTTATAATCTAACAATAATGTAGCAACATTTTATCAATTTTGACTGCAAAAAAAGTTTTCTAAAAGAGTTTTCTTACCAAAATCTTAAAATAAGAGAAACAAATCTTTCGTTACTATTGTCCATTCTACATTTATTTTATGTTGGTTCTAAAGGTACAATGTTTACCTATCATTATAATTATTAACTGCCCTCTTGGAAATGATAAACCAGTCTTTTGTTCGAACAGTTTACCAAACAAACATGGCATGTAGCATTTTAAATGTTAGCAAAGTCAGAGCCAAAGTTGAAGATAAGGTTGTTGTCACATAAAACTAATTTTAATTGTTAAATTATACATTAAATGCATCCAGAGAGAAAGAGAGAGAGAGAGAGAGAGAGAGAGGGGAAAAAACAAAGAACACCATATTATTTTTTTGTAGACAATTAATATTAGTATATCCATGCTTATATTATTGTTATTTCACTAGTCAGTGTTAATCTACTGTTTAGTAGCTGTTATAACATAATATGACTGACTTTATTTTGAAATATATCATATTTAATAAGATACTTCAAATGTGTTCATAATGTATCGAATTTTAATAATTTTTTTCTTTGATGTGGTTCGAAGATGCGAAGGCTAATGTGGGATTAGAAGTCTTAGGGAAGGATATTTGACTTGATTTTTAGACATTTTTAAATCTTCGCACACCCCTAAAACGTGTTACTCATTTTGATTTAAGATCACTAAGACAACTCTTTTGTTTCTGGAATACTACTTTATTTAGTTTATAATTCATTATGTCCATATTAATTTAATTGAGATGACTTGTTCTGTGGTGGTTTTACTTTCATTTCCGTTCTGCTTTAACGAATTTACTCATTTCAAAACATTATTGCAGGGGCAGTCGACTCATGTATAAAATACCTTTGGTTTTTATAAATAAAATGCATTACTATCTTTATTTTTTTATTTATATAAGTTTTACTTGCACTTCGTAAACGCAATATTTTATCAGCACACGACTTAGTTATTTCTTTGAATCATGTTCCCTGAACCTTTAGCTTGTGTCCCCCCCAACCACTGGACCATTTACCTTGGTGTACATTAGTTCAAAACTTTATTTTAATGTTTTCTTTAAATGTTAAGAATTTCGTTTATTGATTTCATATTTTTGGGAAATAAATAATATATGTACTAAACAAATCTCTATATTTCACTAAATACAAATATATATTTTCCGTAAAAATATTTAATAAACCAAGTTCCTTCTCATACATAAACAACGAAGCATACTTTAATATTAAGTTTTTATTCAAATGCGTATTTAACTCTTATGATTTAACGGGAATGATCTTAATGTGTATAATCGCAGTGTGTTAATTTAATCTCACGATTCAAATTAAATATTTGAGTCCGCAAGACTTCAAACCCAAGACTCTTTTGTTTCTGGTAAAGTTCTCCAACAGTGTCTCATCGGATATGTTGTCAAGCGGGGTTAGAAGGGAAAAGGGTGAAGGGAATGTATCCAAGTGCGTAACACGGCAACTTATTTTCTATCGTAAGAATGAAAAACAAAATACATTGCTATCCATCACTTTAATTATATTACAAGTTCTTTCATTTTCTTTCTAGCTCATAAAGTAATAATTTGCTCTCCTCTCTGAAGTGAACTTGTTGCTTATTAACGAATTTGTTTTCCTCTTCCTCCGAAAGAGTTCTCTCATCCTTGTTCTTAGAGGACTCTCTCTCTCTCTGCTCTCTACATAATTATACCCCATTTTATATTTTAATATGTTTTGAATAATTCTAGAAAAACTCTACTACGCAGTCCAGAGAAACTTTGTCAGCAAATTAAAACGTCTGAATACTGAGGTTTCTTTGTATTCAATGTTAGCTTACATATTTTAGTCACGTTTATTTTTAACATTCGAATCTTCTAACAACATTTTATGTAATATTTTTTGTTTGAAATTAAGTTGTTTTATTTAAATAACAACAAGATAAAGGTCGTATCTTATTAACTTGAATACTCGCTAACATTGTTTTTATTTAAAATATCCTTTTCCATTTTTAAAACAAATATTCTAAGAGAATATTTGATAAAAGCATATCTTATAAATCCTTTTTGAAATTCACATACTATGGGTAGCTGCAGTAATGTAATTTATACCATGCACAAAATTTGTTTAACATTATCAAATTATCTGAGTATCGAGAAGGTTACTCAGTGAATGCCAACTATTATGTTAAGGAAAGTAATATTAATAAGCGCGGAAATGTCCAAACCATCTTAATAAAATTTAATACTTCTCAAATATTAGGGTAGCTCACTCTTTATCCGTACATATAATATAACTCTGACAAAAAACTTACACATCACTGCATAATTTATACAAAGCGTTTGTGTGGCACATCATCTTATATGTTCCCAACATATTTTATTTGAAGGAGGGTTTGCATTGTATTAATGTAATCCTACATTGTATGGACCCACTCTTAACGGAATAGATAGTAAGACACACTCTCACAAACATTCTCAAAAATGGTATATTATAGCTTAGAAGAAAATGTTCAAAAATGGGTCTTCAGTAAACTATTTTTAAGTACCTTTTCCTTATACACATCATCTTGTAAATCTCAATAAACAATCTTTATAGGCTATTTAAATTTTAAATCAAATTGTTCAAATATTTTTAGCAGATTTCATATTATCAAAAATAATTTATTTATAGACTACCCTAAAGTTATTTTTAGTTTGTAAAAATAAAATAAAAATATTCTTATTTATTATGAAAAACTATTTTGAACTCAAACTTCAAGACCAATTTCGAAAATTTTTCANTTTTTTTAAATTTGACGTAAATAAAATGCCCTTAAATTAATTTATTTGAGAAAAATAAAGATACAATATTATTACTCGTGTAAAATAGTCTCCCAATACAAACTACGAACAAAATGATTATAGCTATTAAAAAATCAAATCTTAAAAAAAGCAACCATCAGTAAATTACTGTAAATATTTTTTTTAAAACACACATGTAATTATTTATAATGTAAAAAACTTAACAATTACTCATTTTGAACCAAATCTCTAGAGCCATTTTTTTTAAATTTTCAAATTAAAAATAAACCTCTATCAGTAAAATACTCTTAAACAATTTTCCCCCTAAAAACAAGTATAGAGTTTTATTTGTCATGTCAATCAATCCTCAGATATACATTTTAAACAAAATCGTTAGGTCCTTTTCGAAAGATTTGAAATAAAAAAAAAATCATTCACCAGTAAACAAACCTTTATTTGGGGATAGGGCAGGGGTAAAAAAGATCCGCTGTAACACGATGAAATTTAAATGTAAAGTTTGATCAAAATCCATCACACTGTTTTGGATCCATTGCCAGGGATAGACAGACTGACAGACAGATAAATCCAAATCCACTTTTTTTTGTTTCGAGTTCACATAAAACTTAAATATTAATCAAAATCCCGCGGTATATTTTTTCACAGCTACATTACTTTCTATTTATATGAGTAAATAAAAAAACGCTTTCACTATTACAGATTGTATACGGTTAGTAAATACTACAAAAGTCATTAAATGGAATTTTTATAATGAATGTCATGGTATAATTTTGCTAGTCATGAATATTATGAGACAAGATTAAGTAAGAGTATAATATTTTTAATACTAATATTTTTTAATATATTCACTGTTTTCCAGTTATGAGATTATAAAGAAATGGTTAAATTCAGAAAAATCTAAACTTATTTTCTTGGTTAATTTTTCTGCAGTATTGTAATTGAAACAACAATATTTGTGTTTTGGTAGTAAAATGGAAATTAAAAAGTAATGAAAACTTGTTTGTTTGAATATATGTACACGCCATGATCATATGAGGCCAGCCATAGAAAAAAATAACTTGCTTTGAAAAGTTTGCTTTGTTCTTAAATGTCAAAAATCAAAACTAACATTTTAGTTAAATCGAGTATAATAATTATTGGAGACAGTATTTTCTTTGTTTTGAAATAAAGCTATGCATCAAAGGCAATTATTAGATTATTTATTTATTTATAAATGTAAACTGCTCATATTTTGGTTTTGCTGTTATTTTTTTAAAAGGTTGTCTACTGGTGATAAAATATTCATCAAATTGTCGTTTTTCTTTGAAGTAATAAATATCTCATGTTTTGAAACATTCGATCGAACCATTTTGAGGTAAGCTGGAAATTTCTATTCTCTTACAAGTAACTGCTTCGTTCATCAAATTTGCTGTGTTTTTTTTAAAGTTAGGGAAGGGGCAATATTAGAGGAATTGTGCCTCCCTCCCTCTTCCACTCGTAAAACCCGCTGTTGCGATATTCACAATCGCCTCAAGGAATCTTTGTCATTCTCGTCTCCTAAAGAGTGCTCCATGGGTTTGTGTTTTTTCTCCACTTCTTCATAGTGCCGCCCTCTTTTTAATTAAAAGAACGGACTACGGATAGAATGGGGCTAGCTTGCAAAGAATGAGAGAGTGGGGGGTGGTAAAGTCTTGCAGAAATGTGACGAATATACTCCCCAGCTAAGCGAACAGGGCGTAAGTACACCCTTGCGACACAGACGTTCACTCTTGTTGAGGTGTTTTTGTTGGAAATCAAGACTTTGCCAAACGGAACCAATATAATGCGTTTTCAACGATCTTCGCGCAATTTTTTATTATTTTATATGACATTTTCTATATAAAGTGTTTTTTATTCACCGCGTTTTAGTACCCATGCGGTTAGTTCGTACTCCAACAACGCCAATTGGGTAGGGATGAAGAAGGTAGAGTATAAAGAAGATTTACCCAAATTTTCTTAAAGGGAGAGTGAAAAATTATTTAGTAAAAACATCCCTCAATACACCAGGTATGGATTCTGGCACGACATTCCTCTTACCGGCAAACTAAACTAGATGAGCTTGACGTTAAATCCTCGTGTCCACCGATGCGGGTAATATAAAAATGTAAAGTCCCCTAATAAATGGGGTGGTTTTTTAATGTATTAAATAACGAAAATTATAAAAGACTAAATTTGTATATCTGCTTTAACGCTTTATTTACAGTTTGTTTATCGAGTTATGGTTCAGTATAATGTTTGAAACCTTTGCATTATTCTAATGTTTGATTTAAATTAAAAACATTCAGGCCCCAAATTAGGAAACCGGAAATTCCCAATATGGGATAATGCATCAAATCTAAAATAATTAAAAAATACTACGTTGAAGGGTAGAAATTTAATAACGTTACTCCCAAACAAAATAAATTATAGTACTAACATAAAGGTTAAATTGAAAATATATGATTACACACAAGTATATTAAATGATCTGTAAAATATATGATCACTTGCTGGTTGTTCAAATATGACAGTTTTAAACACAAAGGTTTTTATTATCACACAATGGCACAAACTATGTGTGTCCACTTTTCTCTCAACATTCTCATCATCAAAAACATCACTGTCAAGTGAAAATCTTCTTCACTGTCATTCATTCTCTGATGCACTACATGGGGTTTATTTTGTTTTTTATTGGGATTAAATAATATATACATATATATTTATTTTTTTGCTGAACGTTTAGTGTTTTTTTCCCAGTCGACGTGTTGGTTTTTCTTTTTCTGTGTTTCTTCAAGATTAATTTTATATGGCGATGTGATTATAGCTCGTGCGGATCCAAAGCTAGCACTTTGAGCCCTGGACAAAAAATATTGGCAGGGGGCTAATGTCTTGTGGTCCTGTACTTCGAGATGTTCCAGGTTGTGGAGATTCTTGTAGAGCTTCGTCTCTACAAGATGGTTCAGGATCTGTGCTTTTACTCGGTTGAATTTCTCAGGTTGGAGACAAGGACGAAAGTTCATCATTTGTCACCAAAACATAATCCCTGAAATAATCCCAATTAGTTGGAAAGATACATAATTTTTTTAAAAGCCATTCACTACTGTTTCAGCTTTGGCGGCTCTAAATAGGCTTTTCCAAACCTCTCTATTTCCCAGGATGCACTGAATGGATAATTTACCATTTAAAAGTAGTTTTATATGACAACATACATCACAACTTCGACTTCACTCTGCATGCTTCAAGCTGCGCTTCGACTTCGCTTTGCTATTAAAACGTAGCCTTCGTACACTCCTATCTATTAGTAATTTCAGCTCTCAATAAAAGCCAAAAGCTATCGTGAATCGACTCTAATTAATTAGTTATTTATTTATTTGAGGTATTTAACATGCATTTTCTGAACTGGCTGATTATATCAGCACAGGATAAATTGTCTATGAGCGAGGGTGAAAGAGCTTACCGATTTTGTTGGGAAAGGTACGTTCACTTACCTTTCAGGATTCTTATAAATGACACAATCGACATAGGACCGACAGCTTTAATTTCCCTCTGAAGGAAGTTGTGCTACGGATTTTTATTTCTCATGGAAAATCCGTCGACCTCGGCTGATTTTGAACCCATGAACTTCGGGTCTTGAACACTTTACCTGAAGACCAGTGAGGTCAACAAATAATTGATCATCTAAACCATTGAAGATTGCCGTTTAGTAATTTATAAATGTCTATACTAATTATACAAACAAATATGAAAATACTTGTATGTATGATATTATTGGATGTTAAAAACAATTTCAATCAAATGTACTGCCCGGGTATTAATTGTTTTTAAAACATATCTATAATAATAAAATAATGGTATCTCTTTCCCAATATATCGAGTTTGACCCGTTTAACTGCTAAATATCTCAAATCGAACGTTTTCTTGAGAGAAATACTAACTCGGGTTCACTTGACTTGGTAGTTACGGTCTTCTTGTCAAGTAGGGGGCGTTGCGGAGAGTTGTCATCGTAACAGATCCACTATTTTCATTTCACTTGTCATTTTATTATTCTCTGTTCCTTCCTTTTCCTTCCCTCATGTTTTTTCCCCCATTCGCTTGTCTTAGTTCTTGTGTTTGTGTGTTTAGTGACGTTTTATCAATGCTTGTGTCTACCTCCGGCAATAACCCGTCGTTTTGGGGGTGACCAAAACTCCCCTGTAGTGAGTGTTTGTGACAGCAGTATGTGACTTGCGGAATCAGCTCGGCGACTACTATTAGGTTAAGTCTGATGTTCTAGCTGTTTTATTACTGTTCCTTAGAAGATCAATAAGAGCACAGCACTACTTGAGGCAAAAAAAAAAAGCCACGACCAAGGGCCGATGTCGTAAAGGAACAAGTCTTGACAAGTGATAAGCTGTTCCCGAACCATTCCTGCAGTTGACTTGTTCGTGGTTAGATTTGTATATACTGTAGTGTAATTAATTTAAATAAGTTGAAAACTTTTATTCTATTTGGAAACATTTAAATTATTATTTATCTAAGAATAGTTAGTCCACCCCCAGATTACTAATCCAAATTAATAATTATCAAATGTGGCTAATATTTTTTTATCTTGCCTACTCGTAAGAAATAAATATTTTTATTTATTTTTCACATACTTTAGTTTTCGACCAAAAGGAGAAAGCTTATTTTCAAATAAATGCAAATAAAATTACAAGATAAATGTTAACTTTTTATCTAGAAATTATAATTTGAAACTGGCTTTAGTTAAATTATTGTTGTTTTTCTATCTAAACTTTTTATTCTTATTTTTATTTAGACATCCTTGAAATCGTCAGTCCATCAGTCCAAGGATGGGGTAGAGTGGTAATCAACGATAATTAAAATGACAGTATCCTTCCGCCCAGTCTCTCAGCTACTGTCATATCGTACGTTACCACCGTTTAATATAAGTTTGTACGGTTTTTAATTCAACAACTGAGCGGTGCTCGCAGATGTCGCCTCGCACGTCTTTGGCCTCGGTAATTGTTATATTTAGCAGTTGGTACCCTTGTAGCAACACACACTATTTTTTATTTGCATTCCCCTTCCCTCTATCCAATCCCCCATCGTTTTTCATGTCATTCAAATTGAGTTTTAAATTTCTTTGCTGTGAAATATATTTACAAATGTCGCCCGCACTCTGCCATTATCCTTTATGGACAAAGTATTATATAACAGTCTGTAACTGTGTTGGACACGTACGCTATTTACAGAGAGAAGTTTAACCACCCTAAATTACATCGCTCTTTTCTTTTTTTCCTTTCCTTCCTAGTAATTGAAAAAATAATCTTTTGTAACGAAAGCATGTGTTTTTTTATTCAACCTAAAGTATTATTAGAGCAAAAGTGTTTTCAAATTACAATTAAATGTTTGCAACTTTAAATTTTGTAGCATTTTAAGAAAGAAATTGTAAAATTTAACTATAATGGATAGCGCTTGGCTCTATAACAAAACAAATGAAGGTTTTTACCTTATGAAAATCGGTTGGTAAATTCTCTAAAATAAATGTAGTGTCCTTTTCTTCATTTTAACCCTTATCTTCTGTACCTACTATGTTCTCTTATAATAAGACATAAACAGAAACAAAATAACAAAATACATATCAATATACGTAACTAACTTCCTGCTTCGGTGGCCGCATTGTCTAAGGCGCTACTGTCGCAATAGACGACTGCAGAAGGCGGGGAGATCGGGGTTCAATCTCGGTCGGGTGTACTGGGGTGGTTTTCCCTAAATTAATTTCACTCTCCCTCCACGCAAATGTGGGTACATTTCCTCTAAATTTAACCCTCCTAATCTCTACCTAACACATTAATGTAATTGATACATTGGCGTATAACCAGAACGGGGGTCAAGACGTGGTGTTAAGAACAATACAAAATGTATATTTAATTATTGAAAGTAAAATAAAAGTTTAAAAATTACCGTTTGATAGTTTATGATATTTTGTTATTATTGGTTACCATGCATTCATATTTCAAATATTCGGAAAGGTACCGACGATCCGACTATATATTTTGTTTGAAATAAATATTATGTAGCTATTAAAACTAATGCGTCCCCAACTGTAGCATGGATGCTATCCCGCTGAGCAGATAAGTGCATAAAGTTGCCAGTCCAACCACGTCACGGGGCTTCCAGAGCTTGTAAACGTCCAAACTTCCACCGTCTGCCTGTGAGAATACATGGTATAGTACTCAATTAAAAATATATATAAACCAGCATGTGCCTCTTTACTGTTGTTCGAGTGTTTATTAATACACTTATTATATTGGATTTATTGGATTTAGGAAACAATGTATCAAATATACACTTACTTGATGTGAGTATTAAAAACCAATCTGTGAAGGTGGAGGCAGCTTGTGTGGTCGGCACGTGGCCTTCAAGGTCTGTGATCTTCGCTAGTAATTCAATCTTTGAAACAAAAAGTTGACAAAACAATCAGAATCACTCCATGAGGCCACTCTGGCATGTTCGTGTGTTAATGAAGCACTTGGGCCGATATATCTATTAGCACCGTTTATTGCTATCCGTTCAGGTAATGCGCCTATGTACTAATTACTCTAATGTGCTAGGGATTAGAAAGGTTGAATTTAAAGGAAGTCTACCCACATTTGCGGGAATGGAGTGTGGAAAACCACCCTCAGTACACCCGATCGGGATTGAATGCTGATCTCCCAGTTATTGGCAGTCTTGTCTAACACGAGAGTGACGCCTTGGACAATGCGGCCACCGAAGTGGGTAGCTCATCTAGTTAATAGAGGCCTTAATACACACTTTCCAGCTAATAGTTAAGGGTAAATGAAAGGGCTGCATTAGCCTTAGAGGAAGTGCACCCGCGTTAGAATGAGAATCAAGGAATGTACAAGCCATAATAATTTCACCAGGAAAACCACCACAGTATACTCGGCCAAGGTTCGAGTTGTCACCGGCATTTTAATTTATTACGAGCCTTATGCCTGAGACCACGTGACCACTGGTGTGGGCATTTACAGGGGCTATTAATCCTATCTCGTGTTAGTAACATGTAACAACAATCGTTACAAATAAATTTAATGCTGACATTTATTATTTGTACAGTCTCGGTCGCAGAAAGTTGAGCTAATTTCACTTTAATTTGAGCCGTATTTGTTTGGTCGCAGGTGGTGATGGTGGGGGCTGAGATTGCACTCAACGTTCAGCACCTTAACAAAAGCTAATTTCTTGTTTTTTGTGTAACTGTACCGATATATTTGCCTCTGTTGTAACGTAGGTTCCCAATTTCAACATTACCTAATCCACGGAATATTACGTCAGTGGTTGGCCTAAGTGGTTAAGAAGGCTGGGGAGAGTCGGTTTGAAGAGACTGACTTATTTGTCTGTACAATCACTGGTGCGGTTAAAGCCGCAGTTTATTATGCAATATTAGTTGTGCAGTATTATGTGTTTCTTTTACAGGAGCATTGTGGGTGTCAGAAATCCCGCCAAAACTGATTTGAAATTTACATTTTAATTTTCATAAGAAGCACCTTATCTCACAGCTATAAAAGCTATTAGAACCATATTCTCGTGTGCATACGTCAAGTGGCTCAAGTATCCTGAATAGTGCCAATCTTCATGGGTCGGGTACATAATAATAATAGCACCGCGTCTTACTACACGTTTGGGCTATACGCTTAAGTACTAATTACTCTAATAGATTAGGAATTGGGAAGGTTGAATAGAGGAAGTGAACCCGCATTTGCGTTGAGGGAGAGTGGAAAACCATTTAGGAAAAACCCCCCCCAGTTCAACCGACCGAGATTCGAACCTCGATCTTCCTGTCCTCAGCAGTCGGGCTCAACACGACTAGCGCGTTAGCCAACTACGCCACCGAGGCGGGTGTCGGGTACATGACCGAACCCTAATAGTGCCTAGTACCCAAAAGTATATCCCAAGAGCAGACCCGAACTGTGACAACGGCCCACTGGAAACCAACATAAACAAGATAAGTGAGTCTATGAGTTCTCGAGCTCCTTAGAACTTTATCAATCATAACAATACATATATATGTATCTAAAAATTAATACAAAACAGGTCGGGTTAGGATAGGCTAGAGGAGAAGGGAAGGTTTGCGGTGAGAAGTTGGTATTTGTTTATTTCGGA
>CABFWB010005424.1:0-29476 GCA_902151455.1 Timema bartmani | reverse complement strand
AGTGATTGTTAAAACATGCGCTCTTTATGTCACGTGTTGACACAATTATGGTTTTGCTAATTTCCTCAATAAAATGGGAAAAAATATGAGAAAATTGGTGGTATGAATTTTAAAATATGTTTTGTTTCTTCTTTTGCTTTATATTTCATGGAGGGCAGCGCCCCAGAGCCATCCTTCACAAGCCCCCCTGCTCATTTTTATGAGAAAATGAGGGTTTCCATCTTGTTTATAATGATAAACGACATCTAGATATACAATTTAATCAAAATCGATGGAACTAATTTTGAGAATTTTTTTTTTCTCTTTTCACCGTTCAGTAAACTACTCTTAAATTTAGAGTTGGATATTTAATCCCAAAAACTCCAAGGGGAACTTATTTAAACCCTGGATATTAAGTCTTTGCTCCAGCTCTAGAGCCCGAGACACAGACGGACAGCATTGCGAAAAACACTTTTTTGGTTTCAGGGGGTCATGAAACATCGACATTTATCAAAATCTCAAGGTCATTTTTTTTTGACAATCACAATAATTTTTCCCCGAGGTATCAAGAGAAAGTAAAAATATGGACATATAATGTTATTTTGGCCCCTCCCCCCCACCCGCTTTCCAAACCATCAGGTAAAAAAGTTTTGTCATCCCAGTTAGCCCTCTCCTCCCCCTGTATGACCCTTGAAAGTAGGATGCGAGTTCAGGAGTCCACACTAGCTCATACAATGTTTATAATTGGCTTGCCCCCCCTCCAATATTTTTTGGAAACATTCCACCTATTCAAACAAAAAGATTTAGGACACAACCTTAAACGAATATTTATTTTCTCTCTTCAATTTTGAGCATAAACCCTCTGCCATTCGTTTTTGCACAAGGGCTAGCTTTTGGCACAATTGGCGTTGATAGATAACCATGTAGCCATAGTTGATGAGTTTTAAAATTTTAATAAGAATCAATTTTTATGTTTCAAAAGATAAATAAATTTTTAATGAATAAAATACTCACTTGCCTACACCATAAATTAACTTCTCAAAGGAGTCAATGTTGTTTTTAAATAAATAGCTACTTTGCTGGATTTTTTTAAAAAAAACATATAAAATATAAATTTTACCTCTATTTTCATTTATTCGAAGTATTTAACATACACTTTGTGAATCTACTGATTACATCAACACACAACTTATAAGCTAAGTTAAATCAAGAACAGACACTACATCCAGTCCCCCCAGCTGTTATCATCACTGTGAAAGCAAAATCCCACATTTCACTGATGATAAACTTTACAGCCATGCCAGGAATCAAACCCGGGACAATTAACTTAGTAGAAAGACGTGCTACCGACTGAGCTAAGGTGTTGGGTTACATCTATTTAAAATGTGGATGGTAAAAATAAAGAGAAGATTTATTCTAAAGCATTTCAGGCTTTATTCTAGACTGTTAGGTTACACAGTATACTTTAAACAGTTGGTTTAATTATCTTAATTAGATATACTGATTGCTTCCTTAGAAAGTTAGGCACACAATATTAATACATTTAAATAAAACCACAGGTTTCAGTCATTTACTCATCAATTTGGTGTAAAATTTCAAACAAATGTTTTTATTTCACTTATTAAACATTTTTTTAAATATCGTTGAGTAATATACAACATAATACCCATAAAAGACAAACGAGAGGTTTATTTAAGACTTTCATTTTTACTAAATATAATTTGAGGAGAGAGTAAAAATCACAATAGTATGTTAGGAAACGTTTATAATATATTGGCTAGGTCTTACCTATCGTTGAAGTGTGCGCTTTAAATAGGAAAAGAATAGTTATTTAAACATTGAATCAGCAGTGTGTGTTTGAATTACAAAAACAGAAACAAAATTTTAAATCATCAAGTACATTAATTAGGGTTCATACGCTTGGTATTGCAAAATTCCTTGAAAAAAAAAAAGGATGAGTAGAAATTCTCACATGAAAGGAATTTGATTTTCATAAAGCCTTTTTTGAACATTTATTTTTCTTGCATTCTCTTTACTTATTAATATATTACGCAAAATTATTATGATTTTAAGGTGTGGATGTAGGAGCCGCAAGAAAAGATCAATGTTTTTTTTTTCAGTTTTTATAACTAAACATTTCTTTGGCCAAAATAAATAAAATATCGCTTTGGTAGCAGTGTTTAGTTTAAATTTCTTCGCACGGTGATATCAATAGTCGTTGAATATCGGTCATGAGCATAGCGGCATTAGATGAGAAACTTTTCAGATGAACAGAAAAAGTTGTCATTAAATTCCAGAACATTCTTGACAAATATTCAACCACTGTTGATATCATCATGTGAAGAAAATTAAACGTTGCTACTGGAGCAATATTTTATTTATTTTGAACAAAAAAAAATGTTTTGCTATAAAAACTACAAAATTACTAACCTTTACTCGTGTGTCCTTCCATCCCACCTTAAACAAGACTAGAGGTTGTTTTTATGATATGAAAACATGTACATTCTTGTGTAATGGCACGCCAGTAGTGCACTCTTTAAAGGCAGTATTTGGATCATTAAATATATGTCCCCACTGTTCAACAAACAGTATGAATCAGGTAATGAAACTAATAGTTTACAGTGTGTTATGCTCTACAATTTCATATTTTGAAAATCATCATAAAAATATCCAAAAATTTATCGACTATTCAAACTTCCAGTCACACAAAATTCCCTGTCTTTGCCAAGTACATATCAACTCTGATTAATATCTTTACAAAGTACCAACATTTAAAAAAATACAATTGTTAAATGTTTGAAAATTGAAAATTTGGGTCATTCCATGTGACTCACCTTAGAGCAGTGTTACCAACTCTATAGTTTCTAGCAATAGTACATGGAGCTGAAATGGATTGTATTTTTACCAGTAGGATACTACTTTCTGACATTATATTGATAAACCCACTGATTTTCATAAAAAATAATAATTGATGTAAAATCTGTTACTTTATAGCAGAATCACAGGATATTACTTTTAGAAAAATATCCTAAAATTGGATTGTACACATGTTGAAATTATATCAAAAGTAGTATCCAGATCATACAGTTGGCAACACTGCCTTAGGGGAGGCTAGACTGGGTGAGTGAGCGAGCGTGCAAGTGACAAAAATATAAAATAGAACGCATTGGTTGTATGAGAGGTGGCCAGAATGGAGCGAGCGAGCGCATGCGCTCGACCCGAAACGGTTTAGTTTGCAGGCGCTAGGCAATATTATTGTATGTTGGTTCATTGTGTGCTAGGAAAACTTCTCAATTTGACATGATATTTGACTTTTTTATAGTTATCGATAGGTTTAGCACACTTGCTACTAACGGTCTATATTAATTGTTAAGATCATAAACCATACCTATATATATATATGTGTGTGTATGTAAAACTAATATGTTAAAATACTTCAATAGTATAATCAAAGTAGGCCTTTACAAATAAGAATGACCACTAGCGTGGAGAGAGGATGGGAAAACCACAACACTAAATCACTTGTCAAAAACCACCCTCAGTTCACTGAGCCAAGATTTGAACCGTTGCCTCCTCGTCAACAACTATTGAGAGCTAGCTGCTAATCACACGCTCACTCGCTCACCAGTTTGGCCACCCAGTCGCTCGAATGCTTGTTAGTCTGGCCGAACTCTTAGAGTGAGTTGTATTTTTTCAACTACAGATTAACACAAAGCCTAATCAAATGATCTTGGAAAAATAATTATTTAAGAATTTTACTAACTAATTTATTAATCTAATTATTTTGACAAACTAAAAATAAAAAATTTAACAGATAGTGTATTTTTATATTTATGTGACTCGTATTATGATTAAAGGGACATGGTAATTGAGTGAAATATTTTTTTCAAAACTTTGGTCTCTTATATGAGTTATGACAGAGCTATTTTTAGATAACATACAGAGATTATTTTTAACTCATAAAATCAAAATAAATTCACTTGAATCTATTAATTAATTTTTTATTAATTTTATATTTGTAGATCATGCTACATTTATTTGGCTAGTAAGTAAAAACAAAATTTCTTGATAAATAAATTTCAAAAAATATATATCTAAAAATACAATTTCATATTTCAATTTAAAAAACACTAAATAAAAATAAGACCGAGTGACCCAAGTTGATCAAACTTAAGTGTCCACGAGTGTGGCAGTAACTTCACTGTCACCAATGAGAGGATGTCAACAGTGACTTGTTTGAATATTTGTAACGTACACCTATGTAAATAGAATAGAAGGTAGCGCCAGTTGGAGAAATACATCTGATTGGATAAGCTTGTAGCGTCACTCAATACACAAGTCAGCGAGTTAATACACAGAGCTTTGTGGAAGACAAACTAAATTGCTAAAAATCAGGTCAAATTTTGTAACTTTAAACAATAAATAAATCTTTAAAATCCACACCAATGTCAATTTAAAGTCATTACTCTACTTTTTTTTATGTCTGACTGTCTTTGTATTCAAATATAACTGCTGTGTACAGGGTGACGTAAGCAATGACGTAATTAAATTCCTCCGGGTGGTGCTACCCTTCTATTCTCTTTACAAGGTGTGTAAAAATAAGCTATGATTCTTTACCAGCTTGAAAATTAAAAATTCAGCAAGTTCAATAACTTTAGTTTTTGGTATTTCATAGCCTAAATTTAATTGAATGAGCCATTTGGCCTTTACAATGAAACAGTGGAACATAAAGTCTGTTCAGCGTAGGAATTTGTTTTCTGAAAGGCCTTTTTCCCTACCAGAAAGCTATTATATAGTAGGATATTGGTAGGAAAAAAGACCTTTCAGAGAGTAATTCCTACTGTGAATGGAGTATAGTTAACACCCCACACTGCTGCCACTGGACAGAAGGATAATTTTTTCCTCCATTTACTGCCCCAAAATCCATTAGCTGAGGCTTTGTTCTACCAAAAACGAATCATAAAAGTGTGTTCGTTATATTCAGAAGTTTTTTAGTTTACGCCTATGTCCTGTTATTTTTTAACTATCTTTCGATAAAAGTTGTTTAAGCACTAATGTACAGTTTTCAATAGTTCTTGCCATAGTTTATTTATAGATGAAAACAATATAAAAAGCAACAAAATGTTAAATTCAAAGAAAATACAGAAAATAGTATTTATCAAGAAAAATTAATATTTAATCTCGGTGCCATTTTATTATTATCAAAGACCGGGTTGACATATTTCAACACCACTTTATAAATAGTTTTATACTATACAAATGTGCATTACCAGCTTTTAAAATCCGTCTCAATTTTTTATTAAATTAATTGTGAGAGGGAAATTAATCTTTTGAAGCTGAAGGAAAAATTATATTTTCATGGTTTTAACCTTGCTAATTTTTTGTTCAAAATTTTCCTCGACATAAAATTGTTGGTCTTAGTAATGTAGCCAAAGTATTATTTGTTCCTCTTGGTTAAACAAAAGCTTATCCCATGGCTAAAATCTGTTCAGCGTAGGAATTGTTTTCTGAAAGGCCCTTTTCCCTACCAGAAAGCTATTATATAGTAGGATTTTGGTAGGAAAAAAGACCTTTAAGAGAGTAATTCGTACCGTGAATGGAGTATATCTTCAATATATGTGCACAAGTAGCTATATAATTAATTCGTTAACTTTAAAATAAGTTTGCAAAGCGATTAAGAACCAAAATATATTTCCAAGATCATACAGCTTACACAGTTTATTATTAGTTGCACTATTTTTTTCTAACCACAAATTAATTTTTGGTCCTATTCATAATGCTGGTGTTTCTTCATTGGACTAAATACATGTTTTTATTTTTTTACACATTAATTTAGTAAATGTTATTTACTAATACATTACAAAAATTATTTCAAGGTCTCACAAGAGTGCATAACACTTTCTAAAAGATCAATTCAGAATAAATGATGTATAAAAGATATGTTATTCATTATTCATAAAACTCATATTTTAATCGAAGAGAAAATATGTACATTTCATCATAAATTATAAGGATAAATTAGGTTTTCTAAAGTGTGATAATAAATATAGATTTGTGAAATGGTGAATATCCATCAGCTTTGAAAAAACAATGTTGAGCTTCATTAACTAAAAATATTGACAACTTAACATAAGTAATTTTAAAATTATTGTAATTCTGTAAAATTATGTACGATACCTTTAGTCTTTAAGGTAGCAAGCTTACCTTGCTTTCTAACACTGTGGTGTAGCTTATAAGATAGAACCATAGTGTAATCAGTCGAAGTAGGACTGTTGCTACCTTTCATTGTATGTCAAAAATGTCAAAAATTTTATTTACTAATTTTAGAACTCTATAAAACACATATTTGCAATAACACATTTTGTAAATTATAAATGGTGCTTACTATTAGAAAATATTAAAAAATATATACAAACTTATATTTGTCTTCAGGAATATTTAATATTTTTTACTCAAAGGAGAGTGAAGTGGGCAACAATAATAATAATAATAATTATTATTATTATTATAATTATAATAAGAGTAGTAGTAGTTTCTGTCACTCAACTCGATGTACATGGTAAATGTTCTGTAGATGGTTATAAAGTTGGGCGCATTTAAAAAATAAGTTGTCTATTTTATTTTAAGGGGGAGCTTCTCATCAGTGTGCTAAAGAACATTCCACACCGCATTTATATTAAATAGTTTTGATTATTTATAAGAAGCTTAGAAGAAATTACAAAACAAAAAGTTTACTTGAAGAACTGATAGATAAATTGGTTGGTATGCTTTTATTTATATATGAGAATGTTTCCTTAAAGTAGGATGTATGCTATATTAAAAAAAACAAGTCATATATCCACACCAGTGTGCAAGCAGACAAAGCATCTGTCGAGATTCAAAATTTGGCCTGATGTACCAAGGAGACTTTTCCTAAATCTCCTAACTCTACCTTCATGCATATGTGGATACACTTTCTCTAAGATTCTACCTTTCTCATTCCTACCCTGATTAGTGTGAATATGAAGATAGTCTGGATTAGTAGCAAGCAGTGCCGGATTTACTTATGTGAGACCCCCCATAAATCCATGTTTTCTTTTAGTCTTACTACCGGTTCAGATTATACACCTATGTACTAGTTATACTAATGAGCTAGGGATGAGAAGGGTTGAATTTAGAGGAAGTGTACCAACATTTATGTGGAGGGAGAGGGAGAAAACCACCCTCAGTACACCGGACCGAGATTCGAACTCCGTATCTTCTTGTCATTGGCATTAGCATTGGTCTATTGCGAGAGTGTCACCTTAGACCATGCAACCAGAGAAGCGGGTTATAAATTCATGTAGATTACATTATAGTGTGTCTGAAGAAGGGTAAAAATTAAACATGTTTGATTTTACATAAATATAGTTAGCTCGAAAACTTGTAAATTATCAACGAGGACTTTCCTGGTAAATCTTACAAGCGTCAGCAGGATTTTTATTTTTTATTTAAACTACACACCCCTCAATTTGTTTTACTTAGTTTTTCACGCAGGAGGAACATTATTGTAGTCACAAAACATGAAGGCATATACAAAAGAAAAGGAAGTTAATGTTTTCTTGCTTGTAGATAGTTCCACGCCCCAGAACGATCGCCCTTCCCTTCCCCCCTCCCCTCCACCCTTAAATTAGGCATGGGTGCAAAAAAAAGATTTCTTGGTGTGTTTTCCCCTATTTGAAAGCTCTTTTTTTTTCACAGGCTATTAAAGATAAACTTTCAGTTAAAAGCACAATTTAAACGTTTTGTTTTTTAAATTATCAAGCACGAACATTGAGAAGGTGAGCGAGCCCCTTTAGGAGAGTGAATGATTAGGTTATTTTGGTCAATTATTGCCCTGAAAAATTAGTTTGTTACAAACATACTTAAATAGCTGTATAAAATGTTACATTTCAAATTAAATACCTATCCATGCACGCACATAAGTTTCCAATCCCGCAATACCTAAACAAATTTGTTTTTTTTAGCTACAAAATGATAGAAGATGTCAAATGAATATGCTTGAATTATTTTAAATCTAAATTACTAATGACATAACTTAAAAAGTTACAAATAAACCATACAATGTATTTGCACATGCTGTCTACTGTGGATGTCACACATTACTATTGAAATGCATAATAAATTTCTGGGTGTTGTGTCTGTTCTAGATTTAGTTTAATTTATAAGTTGTGTGCTGGTATAATCAGTCAGTTAATAAAGTGCACATTAAACACATTATTATTAATAGTAATAATCTGAGTGAAATTATTCAAAAACTGAAACTTCACTTTAAGAAAATCTAACCTTTTACGACGAGGTCTTTTATTAAAAAATATTGACAGCTAAACAATTACCATCTATATTAAAATATTTTTAGCACCGCGTCTTACCACCCATTTGGGTTAAATACGCTTGTGTACTTATGTTAATAGGTTAAGTATGAGGAAGGTTAAATTTAGAAGAAAAGTACCCACATTTGCTTAGTGTGAGAATTTTTTTTAAGGATAAACCACCCTCAGTACACCAGACCAGGATCGAACCCCAATCTCCCTGTCATTGGTAGTCTAGTCTATTGCGAGAGTAGCACCTTAGAGCATGCGGTCACTTAAGGGGGTTACATTAATTTTGTTGACACCTATTGACAGTAACAATGGTAGGGGTTCGAGTACTGGTCAGGTGCACCGAGAGTGAGTTTTCCTAAATGGTTTTTCATTCTCTCTCCACACAATTCCTATCTTCATTAGCCATGCCCCATTAATATAGATAAATAAAGATAGTCTGGACTAGTAAAATGAGAGTACCAAAAATATTTCAATTTTTATCTTTCTATGCTGTTATTTTACAAACAACTTTTATTAATGTTCACATATCAACAATATATGCCAATAAATTTACACTTTGGAGTAACTTAATATTAGAATCCTGTGGCATGCGAATTCATAAAAATCTCAAAAATGTGTCTCGAACACAATAATTATGGACCTTGACTTCAAATACCAATTCTATTTCACACATAGTTATTTACATTAGTATTTTTATTTATTCTGAGGTTTGTAATTTTTTTTCAAGATTTGGATCCAAATTCGAAATTCGCAAGTTAAATGAGGATTAGGATTGATAAAAGAGTGGATTCGACCCAGCTCTTAAATTTACCACTTAATGAGAACATGATCAAAATTGTAGGAAAAATTATATATTTGCCAGGGAATGTTAACCTCTTATGTTTATGTTTTCTTAGATTCAAATCTTTACAATGCTGCCACCTGTCAAAGTTATTGGGTGCCTCATGAAGAAAATCGATTGCTATCCACAATTCCTCAATCTAAGTTTGATTCTCAATGGCGTAAGCACACAATTGAGCTGTACCAACCGAACAACCGCCACCATCAGCAATGATAATGCCAACATTTGCAGATTGTGTGTGTCATGTGGTCAGCACAATGAACCCTTTGGCTGTTAATTTCAGTTTTCTAGATCAAATCTGCTACTTATTTATTCCATGAACTCCTTATTTGTCCTCGTGAGAATGAGTTTGACCTTGTTCCAGAAGCGTTGCTTCACATAAAAAATCATGGACGTGCCGGGGATCGAACCCAGAACCCCTGGATCTGTAGCAATGAGCTATGACCTCTAAAAGAATACCAAAACTCATTAGGAAGGAGTGTGAAACGTTTAGTCTAACTTCGTAGTTGAGTAAACTATAATCCACAAAAAAATTGTTCAAATAATTTGTATTTTATGTTACATTAAATTTTGTTCTTTCTCACAAAATATTGAACTTTTGTCTTTGAGCATACACAAATAAACTAAATTATCTATTAAAGTTACACCATTTGCATAAAATAAACATGAGATGTATAAGAATTCTTCAAATAAAATAGTAAATATAAAAATAGTATAAAATACAAATAGTACAATCGTTTAGTTTCATTATTCAATCAATATTGGGTGAAGATGTTAGAAAACCAAATTGGGAATAAATATTCTGGCAAAATATAAAGGTTTGAACAAAGGTCAAAATGGGTAAAACTAAAAATAAATATTAAAAAAAATCCTTAAACCCAATCGAAATTGCCTGAACAAATATATTAACTTATAAAGTCTAGCTTTCAAAATAAACACATTATTTATACCCAACGTACATTTTTTTTGTTTTCATTTCAGTTTCAAAATAATATAAGAGACTTGAGTGTGTTAAATTTCAATATAGTTTTTAGAGATGTCAAAATTTTCAACAATGCTTTTTTGATAAATGAAAATCGCACCCATTTACATGCAATTAAAACACACAGATACTATGGATATTATTTTGAAAATACTCTGGCCTTGAGGAAACAAGATAAAAACAGTTAGTTTCGCTTGAACAGGTAAATGTGTCAGAAAAATTAATTCTAAAACCAAAACACCACTTTTCTTGATTTAGTGACCCATATCAGAAAATCATTTAAATATATCGATAATTAAGGTTTTAAGTGTACCTGTTTGTCTACCATATTTTATAATAAATGTGCAGGAGGTTCCTTACTATCATTTTTAAATTATGAATAAAACAAAGAACAGGTGTAACATTACACTTTTTTCAGGTCAGCGGGGGTAAAAGGGATTTTCAAATTTATGATATTTGAGAAATTAAAAACACACTTAAAAATTATATTCTGAATATTAGGGTTTTGACTTTTAAATCACAATCTTAATGTGATTCTCTTTTTAAAACAGACCTCTTTATTTTTTTAAGTATCTTGTTACTCGTATTTGGAAGAAGTTACAGGAAAGGTGGATAGAAACATATAAAAGGGAACACACACAATATTGCTGTTATAATGAAACAAAGAAAACAGTTCACACTTTACATTACTGCCATTGAACAAAGAAGTAATGGTTGCCTCTTTAAGAAAATCGTCCAATCCCCTGACTTATGTTTCATTCCATCAGACCCGCCTCGGTGGCGTAGTTGGCTAACGCGCTAGTCGTGTTGAGCTTGACCGCCGAGGACGGGGAGATCGAGGTTCGAATCTCGGTCGGGTGAACTGGGGGTTGTTTTTCCTAAATGGTTTTCCACTCTCCCTCCACGCAAATGCGGGTTCACTTCCTCTAAATCCAACTCTCCCAATCCTAATCCATTAGCGTAATTAGTACTTAAGCGTATAGCCCGAACGGGTAGTAAGACGTGGTGCTAAATATTATTATATATAATTATTCCATCAGAACTCATCAGGAGTGTGAAACGCGCAACATAACTTCATAAAAGAGGAAACCAACTTTCCTATGCCTTCTTCCAAACACACAAAACCTTATTCATGTGATAGAATCAATTATATATCTGTGTGTAATCCCCAAAAAATATTATTGTTCCCTTTAGCTATAAAATAAAAGAACAAAATAGGTGCAAAAATATTTAATATATTCTTTATAATGTAATAATTATGACAAATAAATATGCATCATCTGAACTTCAAGAAACCCATTTCACAAGCAATGCTAATTTTCTATGCTAAGTATATTTTAATTATCTATTATTTAATTTTAGTTTTTTAACTTTAATGTTTTTAAAGATTTAATTGAGGATATGTCATGCCAATTGTCAGTTCTTAGGGGAGTGGGTGGGGGGAGTGGATTTGAGAGCCACTAACTCGCATTATTACAATTAGTTAGAGATGTGATATTAGTAACAAATAAAATATCAATTCAAGATACAAAAATACCTGAAATATGGTTTTGTAACACTTTATTATAGCTTACATAATAATGTGTTAGTATGAAATAATAAACAAAATTTAAAACCATATATTTTTAATATTGCTAAATGTGAAATTTTAGGGGTAAATAAATTTAATACATTAGGCAGAGAGAGTGAGGTAAGGGAAGAGTTTTACAGATTAAAATGTTCATAACACAAATAATTCAAATCAACATGAAAAAAAAATCAAAAATATTACATTGAAAAAACTGCAGTGCAATAAAAAATTAGTTTTTTAGTGTTCAACAATGGCAATTTTAATGTACTTTAAAATAATCAAAAACAATAATTGTTCTTTAGTTCCGGTGATCAGACATTGAAGCCAAATGGTGTTAGTGTCGTTGCGGAATAGCTCGCGTGCAATTTAAATTTTGAATAGAGGTTTGAACCTCCAAGTTTACATTTTACTGCTAGACAGTAATTATTTTATCCCGAATAAAAAGAATAGCTCACAACAAATGATAACATACAAATTACAATTAATCATTTGCTCATCGATTTAAGATAATTTAAATTTGAAATACTGTATTATAAATCACATGGTGTTGATTTGTTTGGTAAAATTTGATCATATAAACATGGCTATTAATTACTATTTAAAAATGTATTGATGTATGAAGGGACTAAGGCATCAACCAGTCTTACCATCTAGCTCATAGCATCTGAAGGGATTTTTGATTTAATCCTGATGAGTAGCATTTAGGGTAATTTGTCTGAATACAAAAATTAGTCTTTCCTTCAATAAAGGGATAAGGCAGAATGCAAGAATGAAATAAGTCAACGTGAAAAGAGAATGAGAATTGTGATTTGTGAGTGCATTTAAAATATATTAATTCACATTCTAAAGTGTGAGTGGTGTTAATTAGCTATCTGAGAGGGTACGTTCTTGAAGAAGGCTCAATACCGAGGCAAATCAATAGCACTCACCTTTCACTTTTACTCATTTCGTTCTTGCATACGGTCTATAAAGTTTCAATATTGTTTTATTACCTAAAAAATGAGATTTAAACATAGTACTTTGGTACTTCCGTCTTTATAACGGTCCCAGGTTTGTTTCCCGCCTTCAAGTTGACATTTTTCAAATACTATATTTGACTTAAGCGCCAAGACAACTATTGATAGTACCCATCATCCCTAAATATTATTTAATTAAATTACTGTAGTAATATTACTTGCATCATATCGATTGTTACTACCAAGCTGTAGTACTGTCATAATAAGTGTGTTTAACACGTCAGGATGTGAGCAGTTTCAGTCCTCTATGAATAATTTAATACTTTTGTGGGAAGTGCCATTAAAAAAAACTAAACAAATAGTGTTACTTTTTTAATGTGATGATGTCAAATACTTTTGAATGCAAATAATATAATTTTAGTTTCCACCGATTCTCCATATTTTTGTGAGTGTATTGATACAAAAAAACTATCATTTTTTTAAATAATTAACAAAAATAAGTAAACTATTTATGGGTAAGGTTTTTGGGCATCGTCCCCTTCTTACTTAACCTTTCTAACCTTTCATTTGCAAATAAATGTCCGTCTGGATTTTGATTCTAGTGACATGTCTGAATATTACAACATCAAATTATATTAAATAGGCCTAGATATGATTATAGTATCATTTGATTTGCCGTTTACTTGCAAGTATAAATGGTAATAGAAATTTCTTAGTGATTTGCTGTTTTGAGAAAATACAGTGTTTTACTTGTATCAGTTTTAGAGCACCATCCCCAATTAAAGAATTAACTTTTTTACTTTGGTATATAAATAATGTCTAAAGTTAAGGCAGTAGAAAAATCGCTTATAATTTATAAATAAACATACAAGTAGCCAACGACATAGGAGTGGTGGTAACTGATATCATGCAGAAGTTTTTTTATTGCAAACATTGATCAACCCATGTGGAAATAATTAAGAGAAAAACTAATCCTAAATTATAAAAAGCAATTGCACACTTTCCTTTGGCAAAATTCTTTCCATCACTATCTGCTACCATCCACTCTCGTAGAATATCTTTTGGCCAAAAATGTTTTTCTCAAAATTTATAATTAGATTTGTTTTTTTCTTAAGTTCTTTTGACCAGAAATCTTTCTTGTATTTTTTTCTCATAATCATGTTTTTCGAAATTTGAGGGCGTATAAACGTTGACAAGTCAGTTTTAAAACAATCTGACATGACAATTTGACATGTGAAGTCATTGTGCAGAAATAAAATCTTATAAATCTGAACAGCTGTTGTTATAAACCGTCACAACTATCTGCAACGATCACAACACTTTCTCATATAGTGGCAAATCGTGCAACTAAAAAGCTTCAAAGTCAGATCAACTTTTACATAGGGTCTTGAGTAGTGTGTCATAGGGGTGGCTTATACATAATTCATAAAATGCAAGACAGTGCCATTTTCTCTCATCAATAATTTCTACAAATCATGTTTATAATAATTAATCAAGCTTTAAGATTACAGGAATAACTTTAAATACAAATTTAGTGACTATTCAAAATTAATTTTCTTAGTATGTGCTGACATAAGTTTACTTTAATGAAGTAGGTACTTTGCAAAATAACGTCAATTTCTACTCGGTAACTTTAGTCTTTATTAAAATATTTTATATAATTATAAATGCAACAAAAAAAAAGTCATAGGTGGAAATAAAAATAGAACTAAATACAACGAATCAAACATTTTTTTTAAAACTGTTTTTATTAAGGTTCGTTCAAATCCTTAGGGATATTTAAGGAGTTAGAAATATTTTATATTCATATTTAAAATTTAATTTTTTTTTAAACTATTGTGATGCTTACTAATGGTTTAGTCGAGTAAGTCTCAAAGTTTTGTAGAATCTACAGCTTGGTTATGACTAAAGGTCTAAAATAACTCACAAATTTTTGTTCGCAAATGACAGGTCAAATAATGTCAGGTAATCAAAGGTAGAAATTTCCCCGCCACGTTTGGTTCACATGTCATTTTGAAAACTTTCCCTTGAGAGCTGCTCATGTACCCTTGGGGGTACACTTACCACAGTTTAAGAACCACTGGTTTAGTCCGACAACGTAGATCAAACCTAGCAAACATTCATTTACCATTTAATGTGAACAAAATCTGAATTGATGGGGGAAAAAAATCATTCTTAAGTGGAAAAGTTTGCCTCTTACCCTTATTGTTTCTTTTAAAATTAAGTTTTGTGATTTATAGACAAAATGAAGGTTTGAACTCGAGAAAAAATGGATTAGAGCCATTTACAGTTTCTATAACTAAAATGGGTCAATAGGGGTAGGGACTGCACTCGGTGAAATCTAAATCACAAGTACTGAAACCATTTTCACACCACACATATGACTAGACTTTCTACAAGGGCTGGGACTTTGAATCCTAAAGGACATTCGAGAAAATTTTAGATTCAAGAATGAAATTCTTTTTTTAAATTTTTATAAGTGAAATTTATTTTAGAGCTCTAATACTGCTTATTGGGGGTTCAAAACCAACTAACAATCAGGCTCCAGACCAGGAGTTTAACACTTAAATGAATGTTTGTTTGTTATAATGAATGAATTATAATTAATGTTGACATTTAGTTCCTTTTTATTTTCTCCTATTCCATCATTTTTCTATTTCCTCTTATGTTCATAATTTTTTACAAAATTCGGATTCATAGGAGTGTGGAATCGACTTATCTCTATTTTCTTAACTATAGGATTTCAAAACAAAACAAAGGTGTATGGTTGTCTGTACACATCAATGTGAACTTGATTTTGCTAAAGGAATTATTTTTACAGCGTCTTACCATCAGAGCTATCCATCTTACTATCTGTCCAAACAATCCGTATTTAAATACTCTTGTAACCGGCCTCGAGGTCCTAGGTTAGATTCCCAGCTGGTACCGGGAAATTTTTCTCGAAAGAGGCATAATTCCTATTGTCACCAGGTTTTAATTAATCAGGCTTAAGTAAGGTTAAGATCTTCATTGGCTTCACACCCTCATATTTACAATCATGTTTCCATCGTTTCATCGGCACATGGAAAGAGCCTTCACGAAAAGGATGTACAATTAATACATTTGAACATCCCCAAAGCAACAATAAATTAGTACCGGCAAGACCTTACGCAAACTGGACTACAGATTGATGTGGCACAGACACAGCATTATTATTACTCCTGTAGGGTAATAACTAAGGTAAAACTTAAGAGGAAATGTATCCACATTTGTGTATTTAGTGCAGGAAACCACTCTTAGAACACCTGACAAGAGTCGAGCTAGGACTCTTAGTTTTAGGTACCACCAATACGGGTTCATCCACTGTTTTCAGCTTGTGGCTGAGCCAGTTTAACAAAATGCCTCCATCTTCCTTTATCCTTCCACCATTCTTCTCCTCTCACTTGCATACTTCCTTTTATCTGTTCCCATTTTTTTTTTTTGCCTCCCTTGCGGTCTTTTTCTTACATATTTCATCTTCATCATTATTTTTGGCATCCTCTCTGTTTTCCATCCTTGTTATAAGACCATACCATCTCAGTCTTGCTTTTATAGTATTTAACGACTGATACGAGTTAATAGGAATAATCATATAATTTTGCACAAATTTACTCATATCGTTCTCTTTAAAGTGTTAAGCTAATCTAGCTGTCAATTTATGAAAACTTGTGTTGCTTCTTAAAATCCACTAAAACTAAATCTCAAACCTTATTGTAGCAGCAAAGTGAACCTATATATTTTAAATTATATTGATAACAAAGCAAAAATTGCGCCAAACGGTTGTATTAAATTAAACATCGAAAGTAGGATAGAAGGTCAAGGCCTACACACTTACCAGAAAACTGTAGGCCTCAAAGTTCACAATTAAAACACATAATTATGTGATTTCCGGGGTACGTCAGTCCCCTTCTTCAGCAGGAGAAAGTAAAACAGTCCAGTTTATGTTGTACTCTTTTTTTATTGAAGAAGGGAACTGACATAACCTGAAAATTACATAATTATGTGTTTTAGTTGCGTTTTGTTTGTGAACTTTGAGGCCTACAGTTTTCTGGTGTGTGTAGGCCTTGCCCTTTTAAACTCTTTTCAATGTTTAAATTATAGTGATAGTCATTCATGTTTACCCGCTTCGATGGTCAAATGGTTTAAGGATATAAGATTAGACAGTCAAACCCCATTTGGGTGTATCGAGGGTGGTTTACCCTTAAACGGTTTTAAATTCTCCCCATACACAAATGAGGGTACATTTCCTCAAAATTTAACCTTCCTCATCCCTAACACAATGGCATAATTAGTACATATGCAAATAAACCAAATGGCTAGCAAGATGCAATAACAAAAAAAAAAAAAATTTAAATTTCAATGCACATTTCTTAAACTACATTCAATACCTTTTCAAACAAGAACACCATCAATTGATGCAACAAATCTACCTAAGGTTTAAAATGTCATCAAAAGGTAAATCAGTAAAGTAAATATCAGCGAACAATATCACAGGTAAAAAAAAAAAAAAACACTTCACAACAGGAATATGGAAGGCTGAAATTAGGGGTGTAAAAAGCTTCAACTTTGACTTCACTTAAAGAGAATTTATGGCTTCATCAATAACGTAGCTTTGCCATCAAAATGATAACAGCTTAAATACACACTAGGGTGTCTACTGAGTTGGAGAAACTAAAATTAGTAACTTTTTGGTGACCTCTTTTGACCACAAAATTCCTTCGGTAAATGATTGAACATTATATAGTGCATACATAGGCATAATGCAATCAAACGCAACATTAAACTTTAACTAGATGGCGAGTGTTAACCTTGTCCTTGGTATCACAATAAAACAATCAGGCAACTTGTGGCTAACACATGGCATCATGGATGGTGGATGGCGTGACTTTCCACGTGTTTGCATTGTTACGATGCGCAGGAAATTCAAAGAGAAATATCTTCGTGACTTTATGACCAAAATATTGAAATTTTGCAACTTTTCAGGGACTTTTTGTGACTTTTTCGGGACCGAGTAGACACCCTGTACACATTTCTGGTTAATTTTTGTCATTTTGTGCTGTTGTCTACACTCCGTTTACACTTAACATGACGGATTACATTGTGGTCCTAGCTTATAAGATACAAATTACTGTACCATCCAAGGTATGCCTTTCAGCAAAAATAAAGAGTATGTCACAAATTTAAATTCACACTATAACAAACTAACAAATGAATTGCATATTGTAATAATCACTTGATTTATTAGCCTAAGCAAAAATATATTAAACATTTTTGCATAAAAACATTTGGTAAATAATATTTAGTGGCTGAAGTTATATAAATATATACAATATAATTATTGGCGTGTGCAAAATCCACAATTCAAATAAAGTGTATTAAATATTCTCGGAGCATAATCTAAATTATAATATATCTTTGTAAGTCGTTTTATATTTGAAAAAATTTGATACTGTAGTTATTTGTGTAAATTTATTCAATAAAATTACTAGGAAAATGTTTTATTGTACAATAATTGTTCATAATATTGTTTTATTTGGATAGATCAACATGCAATTCAATTATTTCCGATTTTTCCGTATGAAATATCGATTTGTACATAACAGCTCAGAGTGGTAATAATTGACCATAAATGAGTACTGTATTTTAGCCATCATTTTTTTATAGGCAAAGCTTGAAAATTGCTAAAGCCAGAATTCTTTTCAAAGTGAAGTTGAAGTTGCTATTTGTTTCGAAGCAAAGTTAAAGTTTTGCACGCCATTTAAAAATAGAATTTTGACTTAGCTTCAGGAATCTTTCGATAATTTGATTAGGCTTTGCTTAAAAAAATAGACTTCACAAACCCCTGAATGAAGTTCAACGACAAACAAAATCACAACAAACTCAACAATATCTGTGAAGTACAATGGAATATTTTCTTAGCTCAGTTAGCGCTGGTTTTTTGTTACTGTTGAAAGTGTTAAGTCTTTCTCAAGCTACTAGTTTGTGAAAAATATATAAGACTAAAATTTATTATAAAACTACATATTGGTGTAAATTCGTTGTTCCATTCCTAAATAAATATTTAAACTTTTTTTGCTAGTAGGTATTTTGGAATATTTAATTGAAATGATGGACACACAAATTTGCAAATGGTAGTTCTATAGTGTTTATTTATAACAAAAACAAACGTCTAAAACTTGCTTAAATGATGTTGATACTAAAAATGCCTACCAAACTCTTAAATCAAAGGTTAGATCAACCTTTCATTTAAAATAAAACTATCTTTGTAGACATGGATTTTGGAAGTTAAAGTACACAACAGAGAAACATAATTCAATATCATGGCGTTAGACATAAGTAAGGGTGTACGAAGCTTCAAAACTTCGACTTGGCTTTGAAAAAAAATTATCCTTCGACAACTAACCAATAAAAATATTGAAAGCTAAAATACTCAATTGTTGGTTAATTATTGCCATTCAGAGCCGTTACATACATTACAACTTAATATTCATGTGGAAAAATATGAAATAATTGAATTATAAGGTTATTTGGAAGAGAGCACTAGGCTAAATCATGGTTTAAATTAGGAGGGATAGCCAGCACACTTACCTTGGTGATACTGGAGTAGAAATTGTTTAGATAGAACACTAGCAAACATACCCACATTTTTAAGGACAAGCTTTCACAGACAGCTTCATCAGGTCAAGAGAGTAGACTGATGCTCTTGGTTGAACTGTTTTTTTAGTGTTCTATCTAAACAATTTCTACTCCAGTATCACCAAGGTAAGTGTGCTGGCTATCCCTCCTAATTTAAACCAAAATAATAATTGAATTGTAAATTGTGTTTATCAGAATAAAACAAAATGTTGTGTAATAAAACATTTTTCAAGTAATGTTAGCGCATAATGTTACATATACAACCACAATATTTCTTTCCAAGAATAAAACAATAAAAATTATTTAAACTTCGATAATATTTCATACAATAATTTGATTTTAGTTCACTTCGACTTCAAAAAATGGACTTCGCACACCCCTAGACATAAGACAACTTGAACTTTAGCTTCAATGGTGTTAGCCGTTAGTTAAAAAAAGATCATCTAAAAGTTTCAAAACAACGATAAAGATTCTCAATGGCTCACTGGTTTTTAGGGTTAATAAAATGTACATGGTTTGTATCCAAACAACATCAAATGGCACTACAGTGTTTGTTCTTTTTTTTGTTCCATTCTTTAATATCACTGAAAATTAACACTTCACTAACAACAATTACGCACATAACTCAAAAAAGGGGCTTTCAAAATAAAACTACAAGGGTTACAGGTTACATTATTTCTCATCATTTTATTTATTTATATATATATATAAAAAAAAAGCTCGGCACACACAATTTTTTTTTTACTTATTATTACTCGAGAGATCCGAGTTACCGCACGCGAGCCATCATTAAGTCTATGTCTAGATGGCGATTAAGAAATTAGGGGGGGAAAGTGGGGGCCGATCTTAGGAGTGGTAAGGTGTGACGTAGGTGGCGGGGAAGAGGCCCTTGCGGGCGCCGATCTCTCCGTGCCACCAATGCTGGTCCGTGCGGTCCGTCACTGTAATAACATCCCCCCGCCTAAACTCCAACTCACCGGGCTCCTGAGGTGTAAAGTCATAAAGGGCTTGGACTAGGCACTAGATGTAACACACACAAAAAAAACACAATTGTTAAGAAAGCTTTAATACGTTTTTGCTGACAAAATTGTTTGTGCAATTTTTGTTTTTTATACCTTTTAGGCTACCATCTATATACCAATTTACAACAAAATATGTCAACATTTGGCAGCAAGGTAAAGTGTGAACTGTGTTCTTTTGTTCATTGTAAAAGCCATATTGTGTTTGTCCCCTTTTATATGTTTCTATCCATCTTTGATGTTCCTTCTTCCAAATATAACTAAACATTTGGATGTTATATTTGTAAGAAGGTAGAGGAAAGATGGATAGTAAACATGTAAAAGAGGACAAACACAAAATGGCTTTTACAATGAACAAAAGAACACAGTTGACACTTTACATTTGTGCCGTTGGACAAAAGCGTAATGGCTACCTCTTTAAGAAAATTGATTGTTACCGTCTCATACCCCGACCTAGGTTTCATTCTATCGGAACTAAACAAGAGGGAGTGTGATATGAGCAAGACGACTTCCTAAAAGAGGAAATCAAAAAACACAATATGGTAAAATGTAAAGTGTGAAAGGTTTTCCTTAAAGAGCTATATTGTAAAAATATTTATTTGGTAGGCTATTACTAATTTCCATTGCAACTTAACTATCAAGTTAGCTCTTTTAGTGCTACAGGCCGTTCTGATCGGCTTTCCATATTTGCGCTAGTTCTGGCTTTACTCGGTAGATAATTAAGAATGTCTTATTACACTAGGGCGGAACATTTCCCTTCATTATAGAAAAGCATATGCAGATAACAAATATAAAATGATGGAACAATCAGAAAAATCACTTAAATATAGTTTGGCAATTTTTCTTGTAGGTACAACCTTATAAAACTGATGAAATGACCATGGCACTCCACGCATGCAAATCCATTATAGGCGCGACACTAAAAGGGTTGATAGTAACATAAAGCTCTTATTTTTACCATGTTTTCTAAGAGTATATGTTAGATTCGGATTCAAATAATAGTGTATCTGGTCCATCTGTAATATTAACCATACCTCCAAGGAAGTTGTGATGGGACGTACCTCTTCAGGAACCATATCCCTTAGTTTGACGTCCTGGGATCTGGAGACTGAGGCCGTCCTGTGGTATTCCACCAGTTCGTTCAAACTATTGAATTTAACCACCCAGAGGAAGAACTTGCCCTGTGCGTCGCGGAGAACCTTGAAATGTTGGACGCCGTCTGAACACCTGCAGGCAAGGTAAAGTAACTTATGATTTCAAGCACTCTTTGAGCAAATGTGTTTGAACTAGAGATCAAATGTTTTGGTCTTATTTCCTTTTCGTTAAGGCTTAATACTATTTATAAATAGTCCTGGCACACAGGCTAAGACATCAACCTTGTCTTTTCTAGCTTGCCGGTTGGCAGTGAGGTCAGGGTTTGGTGACAAGAGTGTTTTTCCTTTTATGGTTTTTCATTTTCCCTACACACAGTCTCACATACCTTCCAGGGTTCTTTAACATGCCATAGTCGACATGGAACTGATGGTTATAATTCCCCTCCGAAGGAGGTCATGCTGGGGATTTTTATCGCTCAATATAAAACTGTCAACCCCTGCTGGGTTTGAACCCAAGAATATCGTGTCCTGAGGCAAGTACATTATCCCAAGATAATTGAGTATGATATCAACCAAGAGTATTACAAATGAAACAATATGGCTAAATAATTTAAACTTATAATATAATCAATTTAAAACTTTTAAGCGTAGTAATTATATATATTTATTTTTCTTTAAATGCCGTTTATTTGGAAACCAAAATGCTGGAGTCAATAAGTGAAACAGCGCTACTCCAGAAACTTTTTTTAAGCATTGTATCTTACTACTTGTTCAGGTTATACACCTATATGTACTAATTACACTAATGTTAAGGCTTAGGAAGGTTGCATTTAGAGGAAGTGCACCTGCGTTTGCAAGGAGAGATTGTGTGGAAAACAATTTAGGGGAAAACCACACTCAGTAGACCTGATTGGGTTTGAACCCAGATCTACCAGTATTAAGAAGTCTTGTCTGTTGTGAGAGTAGCGCCTTAAGAAGCATTAATAAAACATCAAAAGAATATGGTATGAATAGCAAAACTCTTGAAAGGTATGTGATTAGGTTTAAAACCGACAAAGATGAAAAAGAAAGTGAAATGAAGGCTAATCATGCTGGTTCACTGATATTTTCCTATGAAGAAGAAACATTGATTGAAAAATGTGATAGCTTCAAAACTTCATTGTGGATTGACACCAAAAGCCTGTTAAGCAGTTTGTTTCTCAATAAAGTTTGGTCAACAATAAGAATTGGCCTGATGGGGAAAATAGCTAGATATTATTGGTTGAGAGGATGTATGCATAGGCATCAGAATCTGTCTTTGAGAAGGCCTTCCCACTCCCCATGCCACTTTTTTTTTATACCGGTAAATTAATTTTAAACATGAGTTCAAACATAACTTTTAAAACAACGCTTCCAAGATGAAATATGTATTTAAGGACACGAGACGATAGTTTTGTATAAGTAATTTAACTACTCACTTAACAGATAGTGAAAAATCTCCTGGCGAACTTTCGCTCACTCGTATAAGAAATGCACCTTCATGTTTGTTTAGTAATAATTTCTCTGCATCAGCCCTCGTAATTCTCCCATAATACCAACTGAAACAAGAAAAATAATTATGCAAACATAATAATGGCATCCCTGTCAATATGAAGAGAAGGAAGAACTTGTTTTTTTAAATAATAATTTACCTACTTTTAAGTAGGTACTACTTAAATATGTCAAGAGGGCTTATAAATCATGACTTATCGGCAACTTGTTTGTTAACTAGAGACAAGGTCCAGGGGTGGAGATTTATGATTCATCCAACCCCTGCACCTAAAACTTGAGGGGGTTAAGGGGCATTCACCTGAACCACTGGAGACAAGAAAAATTTTGAGCTATATATACACCTCTATAAGCTATTTTGAAGATTTTTTTGAGTCATAACTGTGGACTTGGGTTTAACTTTTTTTAAACTAGTCACTGACATTAAAAATATAAAAAGTAAGCCTATCCTTGGCTCAAAGAAAATGGTTTTAAAAATCCCCTAAAAAATACTGTTTAATAAACTACAACTTTTTAAAAAATAAATAATATATCAACATCCAAACAGCATCAAAATTATTGATTCAAACAAACGGTTGAAGCTTTGTTTTCAAAGGTGCATTCAGTAAAAAGACAACAGTACTTTACTGATACTGAGGTTTTCAATCCTCTCTGAATGTCATTACTTTTCATTTTAGATTATGTCATATTCCAAGGTAACTTAAAAATAATTACATAAAAAAATGAACACAAAAATAAAAACCGTAGATTGCTTCTGGGAAACAAGTGAAGAGAAGAAGGGAGGGTAAAATGATGACAAAAAAGGCTAATATTAGTAAGGATTGTGTTTATGATTCTGGGCTACCACTCATGTTAGGACTAAAGGGCATAAAAAGGCCAGGGGAAGGGCTCGTGGGCCTGTAGGATGGGACAAAGACTTGTTCATAGTGTTCATACCTAGTTCTTGTACGATTTGTAAATAACCTAGAGTAAGATTCTGACAGCAGGAAGAATATTATCTGACATCTACAAAATGTTGCACTGCACATTTCACCCTAACCCTTGATGAGTTCTGATAGAATTAAACCTAAGTGAGGGAGTTGGGCGGTAATGATCCATTTTCTTCAAGAGGCAGCTATTACCTCTTTGTCCAGTGGCAGCAATGTAAAGTGTGAACTATGTTCTATTCTTCTTTTAATTGTAAAAGCCATATTGTGTTTGTTCCTTTTATATGTTTCAATACACCTTTCCTGTAAGTACCTTCTTTCAAATATAAAACAATTTTAATGTATTCATACATAAAGTCATATGATCTACAATCGTAACATTTGAATCAACATCTATGAAATAATATTCTGATATATCCTAATTGACCAATCACAAAAATAAATAAATTAAAAACTGGCAATTTCTAATAAAAGTTTGAGTTTTCACGCCACTTATTGTAGGCGGCAGGCTGCTTCAGCCCAGGGCATCATGCAACGTTTATCTACCCCTGAAAATGTTAGCAATGTTGATCTGTTGATCAAATGTGTCTTTATTTTTGATACTGTTCTTCCTATCAAAATCAGAGTAAGCTATTATATATGTTACCTTCCAAACCCAATTCCACGACAAACTAGATCGGACAAGGACGAATTAATAGATCCTAAGAGCCTCAGGATGTACTAGTTTAGCCTAGTCTTAATTCGTTAATCCTGAAATTTCAGCCTAGCTCATAGGATAAATTAGTATTGCCTACAATTTTATTAGGCTAAACCAGGGTTGGGTTAGGTTAGCTGACAACATTTGCGCACAAACTATGAATGATGAAACCTGTCCAAGGTTGATTCATCATATGGGTTAAGAAGAATAAAAACAAGTACTGCCTAGAAACATCAGGCTATATCGGTTTATCCTACAAGCGGCAGGATGTATCAATTTGGCATAGTCTGATCTAGTTTGTCCTGGAAATCAGATTTGGACGGTAGCATGTACACTCTACCTATTTAGCTAAGACCATGAGCAGGCCAATTTTAAAATATGAGTGCCATACTTACTCGTGTCCTTTCATTTCTATGTAATTACTCGGTATTAAGCCTTCCGCACCATCAAGCTCTGCTCTATACCAATTTAAGTCATCTTCCATGTTTAAAATCTGGAAAAAGAGGTAATTAACATTTTAAAATCAATGCATGTAGTTTGTTGAAAGTATTACAGCCGTGCCATTTTCATTTGTAAGAAAATTCGACTTTCTTTGCTTTTATGTTTATTTATTTAGGCCAGGGGTGGGGCATATGTTGATCGCGATCAACCAGTCTATCTCATGGACATTTTCATTCAATCAAGTAGGGAAACTTTTAAAGTTGTTAAAAGTAAATCTTTCAGTCTTCTAAACTCACAAATATGTATCAAGAACTTTCAAATAATATTTGAATGTGATCAAAATTCTCTTGATCGATCATAATCGTTAATGTAATTAAGTTAATGTTATAAGAAAATCAAATAGTTAGCCTAATATGAAAATGTACATTTTATTCAGGTGCTCTTTAAATTTTCTTCAAGAAAAGTGGAGGACATATTCAAGCATTTAAGGACATATTGAAATTAGAGGTTATGTAGGACCTTACTTATATAGTAGCCTATATATAAGATATATGGACAAAACAATATGTAAACATAGAATGAAGAAACGGTGGGTGATCACAGGAACCATGGTTGGTCTCTAAGTCGCTCGGGGCCCCAAAAGATTGCCGACCCCTGATTTAGGCCATATGTTACATTCTTACACAATTTCTCATACGTTAGTAGTGTTATAAGGTACCTACACTAAGTACACCTGAACAAACCAAAAAAGTACGAGTGCAAGACTCCTCACTCGACACTCAGTTTAAATATGTTCATGGATCAGCCAATTATTTGCGACTAAACTGTGTTTCTGGTAAAATAAAACACATTTACAGTGATAGCGTAGAAGTAAAATAACCTTTTTTTAAAATCAGATTCAAAATTAAGCAAAATGTGATACTTCAACCGCACTCAGCAGGATTTAAGAACACAATCTGACAAGAACAATCTTTATTTGTTTCAAACTTTCAACTTAGGTTAAGTTAGGTGAAAAAGAATCTAGGCTAAAGCTTTGGTGGAAATAGCATACAAACTTCAAGCTGGAAACTATTTTTCTGTCATATCGAGTAAATATTTTTTATTAGGTATAATGTAAATAAAAAGAATAGGACACCAGAGATTTTAATAAATACAAGATTTTTAGTAGGCCTATAAGTTATATAGTCCTAATTAGAAAATCAAAAATGTGCTCCAAAGAACTACATAAATATTTAAAGTACCATACTAATGAAATTGCCATAGTGAAATTGTCACAAATGGCACTAGAATTATTTTAATATGCAATAGATAAATTATTAATGTTTAATATGATAAACCAGGCCTACCCCAAAATAAAACCTAGCCCTCCAAGCAGAAACAAAATGTTTATTCTGAAATATTTTGCCCTAAAATATCCACCTTCACATTAAAAATAGGTATAGATGTCAAAAAATATTAAAAAGGCCTACCAATAGTTTATTTTAACACTATTACCCATGCCAACTTTTTTTTTGGCACAGAGAAGGTTACAGTTTCGTTAAGTTAGGTTAGGATAGTGTTCAATGTAGGGCTGAACATATTACTGTGTGCTAAAACAAATATTAATGTACACTAAAATATGTATATCAGCAGTGAAATAGCCTAGTAAGTATTAAATACTTAATGTGAGGTTTCTGGTATGATAGATGATAATGCTAGAGTTGTTTGTTATGATAAAAAGCAAAATGTTGTTTTTGATGGTTTCTTTAAAATAACAAGATATTCTCAATAGGCCTATGGCCAAACTTTACTGAGTAGCCTACTACACTTTTAACTTGAAAATAATATAGTGTTTACGAGCAATCATTTTTTCAGCTTCACGTCTTACTACTCGTTCGGGTTATACGCCTATGTAGGCTCTACAAATGATGCTAATGTATTAGGGATGTGGAAGGTTGAATTTTAGAGTAAGGTACCCACATTTACATGGAGAGTGGAAAACCATTTATGAAATATCGCCCTCAGTACACCCGACCAGGATTCGAACCCCAATCTCCCCATCATCAACAGTTTAGTCTATTGCAATAGTAATGCCTTAGATCATGTGGCAAACGAAACAGGTAATTGTTTATTAAAAATTGTTTGTAGGCCTAAGCCCTAGCTATATTAAGGTGATGGGATTACTAAATATAGCTATTCTATCTTCTGCACACGGTACAAACTGATAGCCAGATTTTGTTCTTGTAATTAAAATTGTTGGACCACCCTGCGTTAGACCATGCAGCCTAAGAAGCAGGTCGAACAATCTTAATACTAGTAATATTTGAATCTCCATATTATTCGTTTCTATTTATTTAATGTAATATAGCAAAAAAAGTGTCCAACAAGTGTTGAAGTTTGAGCGCTATTCCCTCATTGATGTAAGTTAGGAAGGTTATTTGAATAGCAGTTGCATTTGGTGTCTTTGCAATATAGGCCTATTTTTTGTTGTACATGGCCTATCCTCCTCGCATAGATCTTACTTTTACAGACCAGTGATTAGTTTTGTAATTTTAAGCATCAATTTTGTTTTCTTATAGCACTGTACCTAAATAGTAACTAGCCTAGGCCTCCTGCATGTGTACACGCCGACAAAGCATCAAGCTCGGCTGGTCTACACGGGGAGGGAATCACATCTGGCTGTACGAGGGCTATTTTTTACTTTAATCGATTCCCACCCTCCCTAAACGCAAATTCGAATAAATTTCCACTATATTCTATTTTTTTCATCCCCAACCCAATAGTTAATTAAATGCGAATAGCCTGGTTGTGCAAAAAAAAAGTTATATATTGTCACTTCCATTTAACAACGCTGATAAACCTGATATCGTTGTTTTATAGCATTATTGGTCTGCGTTAGTAAGTAACATAACCTATATAATTGTAAAACTAAGGATAGGCCCTACTTATAATTCTAGGATCACTTTTATCATCTTACGTACCTTTAGCACCTGACTTTTTCTAAAACTAAGCTCATCCTCAGCTGTTGCATTAAAATCGTGCTTCGCTATAGCCTCCATATTGTCACTAGAATGGTTTATTTTATGTGATAAATTTGTTGTATTTCGCGTAATGTCACTGAACATACAAGGTTATGCCTTCATGTAGCACCTTATTGGATTCGACTGGATCCAATGGCATTCAGACTCATAGCACTTAAATAATGTTCACATTGAAACGATTGATAGAAAAACACTTTCACAATATGATATTCATGCTTACACACAGGTTAATACACTTTAAAAAAATATTGTCAAACTAAAAGAAATTACATCTTAAACCAAAACACAACACTCCCACATTCATAGACCTAAAGGCATCCATTACAACAATCACAGAATCTGTTTTTAATTTATGTATTCATGCGCACTGATTTAAATTAATTTTTGTGATATTTAGCATAACAAAGTCTAGTAAAAAGTGTTAAATAATTTAAATAATAAATCAAAGGTGTAATTTTAAATTATTAATCCTATATTTAATATATTAATATATTTTGCTGAAACTCGCGTAGGTACATTACTGCAGTGAGGTTCATGAATGAGCCTGTAAAAGCGTTCTGAAAGTTAAAACATTTTTTTCCTGGAAAATGAAACATTTTTGTTGGCTATACCTCGAACTCTTCCTATGATTAATAACAAAAAATTGATTAGCTCTTTCATATCTATAGACTTGTGTATTAGTCATAATATTCAGTCAACCAATTTAAAGTAAAAAAAATGTAGAAAGTATTATTGCTAGAATGTAAAAAAAATATTTTGAACATTTATTTCCCTAATGTATTTTTAAGGCAGTTTATCTGATATAGAACACATTTGGATATCTCAATTTGTGGTAAGATATCTGTTTGGTTTGTTGTTTTTAGTAGAGTTGCTATGATACTGTTGTAAAACAAATAACTAGATTTTATACTTTTTAGTTGTTGCCATTTAAAAGCTGTTACTTAACTTGCCTAGCATAAATTCAAAACTCGAAATTATTGTTCAGGTTGTTATTTAACAAGTTCATATTGGATGTAAAAAGAGCTTTTAGGATAAATTCTAATAAATCCACACAGATTGGGTGAAACCTTGAAAATATTTTTATTCGTTTTAATTTGTCTTTTAGCATGCTTGGGCTAAAACTCAACTTCATGGACTTTTTATCAGGGCAGTAACTTAGCGAGCGGGTGTTTAGGGGGCTCAAAAACATCCTCAGCTTTCAAACGTATTAATTAATTATTATGTATTTTTGTATTTATCATATATACATATTACCTAGAACCTTGAAAAGGCTTCCAATTGCTTTCACGTCTAAGTGTGTGTGTGTGTGTGTGTGTGTGTCCCCTCTACCCCCCGAAATAAATTTCTGGTTATAGTCATACTTGTCCAGACCCCTGAAATTTGATGGCCTCCTTAACCCCTTCCAGTAGAGCGGTCTATATATATATA
>CABFWB010005423.1:0-45177 GCA_902151455.1 Timema bartmani | reverse complement strand
ATCAAAATCTCGAGTTCGATTTTTTTGACGATCACAATACTTTCTCTACCTGTAAGATAGAGAGAAAGTAAAAAAATAATAACTGATGTCAGTGTGGTTGATCCTATCTAATGGGTTGGTATTGACCTTAGTATCTGTATCTAGTATCGTGAAAAAATGGTGGTATTAGTATCGGTTTTGAGAATCGATAAAACTAGTAACGACTCATCTCCATTACAAACTATTATTATTAGTATTATTATTATTATCACCGCGTCTTACTACCAATTCCGATTATACGTATGTTATAAAGTACCACACCAAGTGACTCAACTACATGTATATCTATCTACTTATATCTACAAATTATATAAAAATATAAATCCACTATAAATCAATTATTCTAGCACCATTATAGTCAATTCTTACACATATGAAAATCTTCCACGTCTGGATTATCAGTGACCTATATTACTCATCTTAACGGACAATAATTGATTGAACACAAAAGGCTCGCATATACTAAAACATGTGGTAGCGACAGTTGAAGTTTCTACGATGCAACAACTTGCAACCCAACTTGGCCATCTTAAAATAAAGAATAACAGAAGTCCATTAAAATACGGCAAGCCTCAATTTTTAAATTACATAACTATATTTCTTAGGACAGTATAAGTATGTGAATACGGTTGCCTATTTAATATTAGGAAGGAATAATTAATAATCAGGTTGTGTTTAGATAAATGTGAGAGACGTCCTCAAGTCTATAAATTGCGAGGGCTGATCCCATATCCAATCGATCCCCAGATCCGTATTTTCTTTTCGCCATTCTGACACATACAAAGGAAATGCGTGATTTTTTTTTGTCTTGGTGTTTAATATAGTTTTTATAATAAATAGAAAATATAGAGCTTGAACTAATATAGACCCCAATTCGTACCTTTACTAATTATAAATCCAATCAATGTACGATCTACGAAACCACTTGTAAATTTAACCATACCGTTAACCTTATTTATAACCTCAAACTAGTGCTACGCTAAGAATGGACTGTCTGTTACCTGTAGAGTTAGTTATATTTCAATAGTGTTGCATAAAAACTTATAAAACTTACCTTTGGCGTAAGTATTCACTTAGATACAATGTCCAAAAACTATATAAAGATTCACTGAAAACAAATAACATTCATAGAAACTATTTAGGTTAGAATACAATATGGACAGCTCTCCTAATTTGCTGCACTACAAATAAGCAAATATATACTTGTAATATATTCAATATTTTATTAAAACTGTTTTAAATTTAAACTAGTTTAAAAACGACACTTGGCTAAGCGACCTTTGTCTTATCTTTCCAATACACTTACACTGAGAATATTGACGTAGATTATTTTGAACGCATTGAAAAGCAATCCAAATATTTTCCAAATTTAATTTTAAAAGGAAAATAAATGAAGAACTTTAGAATGAATTCAGAAATATGGGTACAGGTATCTTCCTAACTTCGGCTGCATGTTTCACTCATAATTTCAAGACAGAGTCTGTGATGGACGTGCGGATTGATCGTTGGAGCTATCATCTTACCACAATCACCGGCGACTCAGGTTCATCTCTGTGTTATCGGTCATGCAATAATATATTGTACAAATTGAAAGAACGACAGTGGCATATTTTGAGAACATCGATAATTATAATGTACTCAAATGGATCCAGGCGGATTTGGGAGATAAAGACGCTCAAACACTGATGGCTAAGGATGACTGGGTATTGTACCACAAGAAACATTTGGTTATTGCTACCTATAAATCATCGGTTCTGCAACCTTTGTATTTACCTCTGATCTCAATGCTAACCTGAGAAATGTCACGCCATTGCTCCCAATCCAACTAGTTTTCAAAATCTCAACATCTTTGTTTGACTATATTCGTTAGAGTTTCATATATATTCTGACTCTATAAAAGTACGCAACATCCATTTAATTTGGAAGGGAATATTGTCTTTCCTATCTGCACTTAAAATTGTTAAGGACCTTTGGATTATCAAAGGATGATAAGAAAAATAAACAATAACATTTACTTACAATTTATTAATATATTATAATTTGTAAATTGATTATTATTTTTAATTAATTTGAATTTGAATCATACCCATCTCCATAGCATTGTTTTACATAAATATAATTACGACATAATTGCACAAAAATTCTTATAATGTGTATTATCGTGAATTCGAATAATCTTTTCATAAAAACAAACATATCATCTTGATAATCATAATAATCGTTTACTCTACTGGTATATATATTCTAAATAAAATGGTTCAAATATTTTAAACAAAGTACATGTTTTAAAATTTAAGTTATATTTAACATACCTTAAAATTTGTAAAATTTGTAAAAAATAGTTATTTATTATTTTTTAACATGGAAACTATTCCAAGATACCAGTTTTAAACCAATTTTAAAAACAAGTTTTGAAAAATTTTCACTTAATTTGTAGGAACTTAACCATCCTTAAATAAAATTTATAATAGAAAAATAAATATACATACTTATTATTGATAGTGAAATATAGTTTCCTGATATCAATTTTGATAAAAAAAATTTAAACTAGTTTCAAAAAATTCAAACTAATGAATATCATTCATCTGAAAATTAATATAAAATGAATTTGTATTACAATTAAAAATAAATGTATATGTATTTATTTGTAATTATAATTAATTCCAAATATATAAGGCTATATAATTTATATTTATTTATCGGCAATTTTATTAAAAATATTCATTTTAACAATTATATGTATAATTATTTTATTGAAATACATTATGAAATTATTAAATTATATAAATGTATATAAGGAAATTCTTAAATTATATATATACATATATATATAAATAAATCATAAACAAATGATATTCATTAATCTATAAAAAAAAGTTGCACATAAGTTTCTTTAATTAAATCATTAAATTCATTTTTAATGTTCAGATTTAAAAAAATCACTAGCATAATCCTCTTTCGTGACAATCTAACTCCACTGCCAATCAATTAACCGTCTTAGCAATCCCCATTTTGAGCGTCAAATGTTATGAATTTGGGTGGTTTATTCTTCTAAAATATTGTGACCTCATTAACATAGATTAAGATAGATTATTCAAATGAGGAACAATGTAAATTAGGAATATGTTTCGTCTTTTGTAAGCGATTAGTTTATTGAATGGAAAGACTAATGAATACGCTTTGATTTAAATCTATATAAAAATTAACCTTAATTTAAATGTAAATAAAGGGAAATTTATTGACAAATACTCTCTTGGTTTTTCTACGCCTAATCTATATTTACTCAAATTTTAAATGTTAACATCTATATTATATTTTATCTTATCGGGTTAAACTTTAATGGGTTTCCAATTTTAGTTTTCAACAATCCAAAACATATTTGGAAATTGTAACATTATTATATGGCTTAACATAAACTCAATACATGAATGATGGATATAGATGGCGCCCACTTGAGATCGTACTTGGGACTTGGACAAGCATAAAACATATAATAAAAAAATTTATAATAATGTATTTTTCAGAATATTTAAAGATTAACAATACATACAGTGATAAATATGAATACCACGTACATGTCTTGTAACAATCAACTGTATAACAACCAATTAAATCTAAAATAATACTTATACTCCATTCACGGTAGGAATTACTCTCTGAAAGGTCTTTTATCCTACCAATATCCTACTATATCATAGATTTCTGGTAGGGAAAAAGGCCTTTCAGAAAACAATTCCTACAGTGAACAGACTTTAATTGCTAGCACTGAACGTTATTATACATACTATAAAGCTATCAGACGATATTTTTTTAAAAATCTGTCACTGTTAAATGAGTATATTCTTCAATGGCTGACTGATCGATTGCCTCTAAAACACGTGTTGGTTTCTGGCAGTTTATATAGAATATTGCTTAGATTTACCAAAATGCGTAGTAGCGACAATTCTAATAGTTTCTTTGATATCACAGTTGACACCATCCCTATTTAAAAATATACGGTAATATTACAATAGTTGAATATCTAAAACAAACACATCACGAAACCAACCATACATATCTACAAAGTATTAAGACAACATTAAGACAAACATAAATCATCGCTTCTACCACCAATATTATCATTTCAGCCACAGTTGTCAATCGTCCACAGATGGCTAATAAACAGTCTCTATTACACATTTTAATGGACAATAGTTGATTGAGCAATACATTGCTTCCATGTACTAAATAGCGCAGTAGAGACAGTTTTGATAGTTGTTACAAACAACGGGACTAACCTTCACTACAACAAACAAAAATAAACACAATGATGTTTTGAGTGGACTGTAACTTAACTAAAATTTCAAATAACTTAAAAATGTTCAAATTTATAGTCTTACCAATGAAGTTAATTTAATTCTGGAAATGATTCATTAAATAAGGCCAAGTACTAAGAAATTGTTAGCAAACATGCAGTTATATGATTATATAGACACTCCTTACACATGTTTATATAAAAGTATTACTGACCGAGTGTTAATTGCGGCAATAAATACTACTGGATATGATCCAAACCACAATTAGTAAGTAAAGCCCACATTGTTAATTATCTCTTTCGTAGACTTTCGCACCTGGTATATAATAATATTAAAACTATTATTTTCATGTCTTGATTGGCGTTGAAGATATTTATTTGAGTTTTCAGTGCGTGGTTTATTCCAACAGACATTATTTTATATGAATGATCAATCAAGATACAGCAACTAGTTAAGTTTATTACCAAATTTTTTAAATTGTGTGTATAGACAGAAATATTACTGAATTTTTTTTTTAATGTTAAATTTAGTTCAGTATTTGAAACCATTTAAACCAGCATCTTTAGTAGGATCAAGATATTCAGTTGTTAAAAATTTGGAGTCCTTAAGCATACTACGGTCAACCAGCCAGACTCCACATGCACTAAATCCATAATTAAATTCTCAACAGTCACTGACCTTGAATAGACTTCTGCCATAAATTGATTCAACTGGTACTCTGTAACACACAGTCCAGGATTGGTACAAAGCCTTTTTTCAACCGCTTGTGTGTAGTATCATTTCGGTGTTTTTAAAAATTACTTGTCCAACAGCTGAATCTGTTTAGTATTATGGCCAAACATTCACAACATAATTAGTCCATTTTAACTTATATTGCCAAAATCTCCAAATACTTTGAAAATTTTGCATGGCCGTTTAGTAGTAGGGAACTATTTATATTTGGTTTGACTGAAGTTATGAAATGTTTTAACCATTGTAAGAAAATGCACATAAAATTTAATATTTGTGTACATAGGCTCCCGATGTACTACTGAACATACAATTGTTGTATTTACACTTCTTTTCCCACTTGAAATATTTTCAACTTGAGGTTATTTAATTTTTAACAACCACAGTCTGGCATTTCTTTTGCACCGGGATGAGGACATAAACATTAACTTTAAACAAGCAATTAGTGTAGATTCAGTTTTTATCGACAATATTATGTGTAGTGACAAATAATTATGTTTTTATGTTTTTAAATCCTTTTGCTGGTGCCTTTGATGTCAATTAGAGATCACGTAAGAATATGTCTTTAGAACAATGTTTAAAAGAGTAAAACAATTTTTTAACTTCCATTTTCATATGTCGGTTGAAGTTATATGGGATGTGATTTGGATCTTATGAACTAACTTGCGCGCGTTGGAAATTATATGAAAAAAAGCATTAGTTTAATTAAAAAATTTGATTGGTAGTCCTAAGTTGTATTTTAATTTCAGGTATCAATGTATTGCACGCCCTAAAGCCTGTGTAAGATTATTAGCTTTAATTTCCTTGCACTATAAGTGGCTCTTGGTGGTTGGCTTTAAAATACCGTATTGTAGAAAGCATTTATTAAATTCCATGTCCCCATTTATATATGTTAAAAAATAATAAGACAAGTGTCCTTTGATGAGTTACATAATGATAAATAACAACAGGTCCCAACCTTGACTACACCAAACAAAAATAAACATGATGATGTTTCAAATGAATGTAGCTTAAATTAAACCTTCAAATAACTAAATAATATTAAATTTATAATCTTACCAATAAATTTCGTTTAAAATATGCATCACTTTCTGGAAATGATTCATTAAATAAGGCCAAGTACTAAGAAATTGTTAGCAAACATGCAGTTATATGATTATATAGACACTCCTTACACATGTTTATATAAAAGTATTACTGACCGAGTGTTAATTGCGGCAATAAATACTACTGGATATGATCCAAACCACAATTAGTAAGTAAAGCCCACATTGTTAATTATCTCTTTCGTAGACTTTCGCACCTGGTATATAATAATATTAAAACTATTATTTTCATGTCTTGATTGGCGTTGAAGATATTTATTTGAGTTTTCAGTGCGTGGTTTATTCCAACAGACATTATTTTATATGAATGATCAATCAAGATACAGCAACTAGTTAAGTTTATTACCAAATTTTTTAAATTGTGTGTATAGACAGAAATATTACTGAATTTTTTTTTTAATGTTAAATTTAGTTCAGTATTTGAAACCATTTAAACCAGCATCTTTAGTAGGATCAAGATATTCAGTTGTTAAAAATTTGGAGTCCTTAAGCATACTACGGTCAACCAGCCAGACTCCACATGCACTAAATCCATAATTAAATTCTCAACAGTCACTGACCTTGAATAGACTTCTGCCATAAATTGATTCAACTGGTACTCTGTAACACACAGTCCAGGATTGGTACAAAGCCTTTTTTCAACCGCTTGTGTGTAGTATCATTTCGGTGTTTTTAAAAATTACTTGTCCAACAGCTGAATCTGTTTAGTATTATGGCCAAACATTCACAACATAATTAGTCCATTTTAACTTATATTGCCAAAATCTCCAAATACTTTGAAAATTTTGCATGGCCGTTTAGTAGTAGGGAACTATTTATATTTGGTTTGACTGAAGTTATGAAATGTTTTAACCATTGTAAGAAAATGCACATAAAATTTAATATTTGTGTACATAGGCTCCCGATGTACTACTGAACATACAATTGTTGTATTTACACTTCTTTTCCCACTTGAAATATTTTCAACTTGAGGTTATTTAATTTTTAACAACCACAGTCTGGCATTTCTTTTGCACCGGGATGAGGACATAAACATTAACTTTAAACAAGCAATTAGTGTAGATTCAGTTTTTATCGACAATATTATGTGTAGTGACAAATAATTATGTTTTTATGTTTTTAAATCCTTTTGCTGGTGCCTTTGATGTCAATTAGAGATCACGTAAGAATATGTCTTTAGAACAATGTTTAAAAGAGTAAAACAATTTTTTAACTTCCATTTTCATATGTCGGTTGAAGTTATATGGGATGTGATTTGGATCTTATGAACTAACTTGCGCGCGTTGGAAATTATATGAAAAAAAGCATTAGTTTAATTAAAAAATTTGATTGGTAGTCCTAAGTTGTATTTTAATTTCAGGTATCAATGTATTGCACGCCCTAAAGCCTGTGTAAGATTATTAGCTTTAATTTCCTTGCACTATAAGTGGCTCTTGGTGGTTGGCTTTAAAATACCGTATTGTAGAAAGCATTTATTAAATTCCATGTCCCCATTTATATATGTTAAAAAATAATAAGACAAGTGTCCTTTGATGAGTTACATAATGATAAATAACAACAGGTCCCAACCTTGACTACACCAAACAAAAATAAACATGATGATGTTTCAAATGAATGTAGCTTAAATTAAACCTTCAAATAACTAAATAATATTAAATTTATAATCTTACCAATAAATTTCGTTTAAAATATGCATCACTATGTCATGACTCTTTCAAAGCTGGCTTATGAACCACTTCTACTAAGCTGCTTGGTCTTTAACAATATCTTTAACACAATGAGGCTTCCATAAACTAAAACACGTAGTAACCACCGGTGAAGTTTCTAGGAAACAACATCTTGAGTACAACTTGAGTAGGCCATTTTAAAAAAAAGAAAAACACAAATTCATCATTATACAGTGATCTTCATTTTAATTTCATTCCATATCCAATTCACTCCTAGCTCTATCTTCGTTTCGACATTCTGTAACACACAAAGAATATGCGTGTTATTTATTTTTGTCTTAGTGTGTCGTAGAAATTTAAAGAAAAATAGCAAAACGATGAACCATCGGTTACTTGTAGAATTAGTTTCAATCTTATTACATGAAGACAAGTAAAACTTACCTTTGGGATCAGAATTTCCTTAGATACGAGGTCCAGAAAGCAAGTCCAGGTTCACTGGAACAAAAGAACATTATTAAAAATGCTTAGCTTGGTCTCACTTAAACAATATTTTCTCTCTTCTCAACACAATGGGAGGTTCAGATTGTAGCCATGAGGATATTCTAGAATAACTATTTTTCAGAATATCAATGGTGGTACGATGTTGAGAAAAATATTAATTTGCTACAATTCAAATAAGCAAAGGCATATGTATTATATTGTATTTATAAACTTGTTTTAAATTTAAATTAATTTAAAAACGACACTTGGAAAAGGGAACATTGTCTTAGCTTGCCAATACACTTTCCCTGAGAATGCTGGCGTGGATTATTTTGAGCATAATCAGAAGTAGTTCAAATGATTTCCTAATTTTTCTTTAAAAGGAAATTCATTTAAACTACTTAAGAATACACTCAGATATAAGGGTCCAGAAATCTTCCGAAACTGATCTGCATTCTTCACTCATAATTTCAAATCAGAGTCTGTGATGGAAGTGTGGATTCATCGTAAGAGAGATAATCATCCCAGATTCATCGGCAACTCAAAGTTGTCTTTGTGCTACCTGTCAATAAATAAATATTGTAGAGATTAAAATAACCAGATTGGCGTATTTTGAGAATATTAAAACGAAAACTGAACTAAAATAGATCCAGGGGGGTTTTGGGAACCGAACGCCCACAACAACTGATGTCTAATTGGGGCTATGTATTATACTAGTGGAAATATTTGAACATTGCTGCCTCTAGATCAGCGGCTCTCCAACTATTAATATTCTCTTTGTTGCCCATGGTAAATTGAGAAATTTAACGCTATTGCTCCCAATCTAAATAGTTATCAATCTATTATCTTTATTTCACTATCCACCTTTATAGCTTCGTACATATTCTGACTTCAAAGTATTCAAAAACCACCAAATTTGGAAGGGGACGTGGTCATTCTTCTCCAAACAAGAACTTTTCAATTACACTCGTGCTTACAAATATGATAAAGAAAAAATGTACTGTAAAGCCACATTTTCTTATAATTTATTGATATATTTCCATTCGTAAATGGATTAATATGTTTTATTCATTTATCTTTAAAACACTCGTATTTTCGCAGCAATTTTCTATATATTAAAAAATGATGCGACACAATTGCATACAATTTCTCATATTGTGTATTATGTATTTGAAGAATATTTTCAAAAATTTGTTTTCGTAACAACCCCTATGATTTTTTCAAAAAACAAATACGTTATCTTGTTAGTCACAATCAACGAATTGTATACCGGTAAATACATATTAATATAATTGTTAAAATTTTAGTTAAGTTTAAGTTTTAAAATTTAATCTAATTTTAAATTACCCCAAAACTATTTATAAACTGTAAATATCAAACAATATTCTTATTTTACATAAAAAAACTATTTTCCTATACCAATTTTAAACTCAATTTACTAAGCCATTTTCTAAAATTGCCAATCTTTGTATAATTTGTTGAAATTAGACTACCCTTAAATTAATATATTAGAAAAAATTGATATATTATTATTGATAGTGAAATAGTCCCCCAATACCAATTTTGATCAAAATACTTGAAGCTATTTTCATAAAATTCAAATTTATCTGATCAGTCATCTCTAAATTATTATTAAATGATATTTCAATGGAATTACAAATAAATAATAGATATACTTTATTTGCAATTCTATTAGTTACAAATATCATCATATATATATATATGTAACCAATATTTTATCTCAGCTAGTAGCATACGTGTATTTTAAGCTAGTCAGTGGTTCCAGGTTTTATTCCGGGTATGACCGTAAAATTTATCTTTAGTGGAATATATTTGTATGCTTTCACAATGAGGAATTAACGTCTGGGGACTGGATGTTGTGCCTGTCCTAGCCTTGAGTTAGATTGTAAGACACATGAACTTACGAGAGGCCTATCAATTAGGTAGTTGAAAATAAATTGTTTAGTAAAAAATTTACACAATCTGAAAACAATATTGGATGTAATATATATATATGTGTGTGTGTAAGTGATTATTTTAAAAATATTCTTTTTTAACTGTTTACAGATGATTGATTTCTGTAAAATTGAATTATATGTATATATATTAATACACGTATATAATATTACTTATAAGACCTATATTACTTAAAAACATAAGGTAATATTTCGAGAGGCATGTATTATAAACTAGGGATTGGTAAATACTTTTTGTGGTCCTCGATATATCGATATCATCGATACTTGGGGTGTCTAGTTTTAATTGGGTGTTTAAAAATATAATCGTGAATCGAAAAAATATAAATATCTTGAAAAATCCTTGTAAAAATAAAACAAATCGCAATGAAATTGATTAAATATATTCTCGCTAGTCCACGGCAATAAAATATAGTGATTGTGGTGTCACCAGGTTTAAATTATTTGCTACAATATGAAAAAAAAAAAAAGCTTGGCTATAATCCATCAAAAACTAAGGCAGCTCTGTGGTGTAGAATTCCCGCAGTACTACTACTCGGCTGGCTGGTATCAGAGGCCTACTACGTGCGATGCGATGCATCACGTGTCACGTCATGAAGCGGTTCTTTGGACTTGGTGACGGTAGCACTCAATACTAGCATGTTAAAGTGGAGGTGTAAAAAAAAAAACGACGAACTTATAGCCAATTTCACGGAGTTTTGAGTTAATAAAACCGGTCATTTTCTACGGTCGTGGCCATTCAGTGTTTACGGGTTTTTATTACGTCGAAGACGGGTAGTGAAAGTTCAGCACAGCAGTTCTGATCTGTGACCAAAATGGAAACAGGCTGATTTTGATTAAAATCTTAAAAGCTATTTTTTTTAAATGAAAATTTACAAAAATCGGTCCATCTTAAAACTACTATAACGTGATTTTTTGTTAGAACTACCACAAATATATGTTTATTTTTTGGAAATTTTATTATATTACAAACATATAAAAGTGCATTTATTTGTAATTCGATTAAAATCTTATTTTTAATTTTCTACGGATTATTGATTTTTTGAATTCAAATTATATATCTCTATATATAACAACTAGGAAATTTTATGGTAAGTTATTACTATTTTAAATATATATAGTACTAAATTCTTTAATTTATATATAACCAACCACTGGTATGTATATGTGCTTTTTATAAATTTCTCCACACATGTGAAGAATTATTCTTAGGCAGTTTAAATACATTTGATATGAACTTTTATATTTTCATTTTCAACTTTTTTATTTTGAAATCTGACATTTGCAATTCTTGTTTCGTTGATAAATATATTTTGTGTGGAACTATGATTAGAAATACACCACATTTAACAATTTATTGAGGCATTTGGGAATTAGTGAGATAGCTTCAATTAACACATTGATTTGAATGGTGTTGTTGGTCCAGCATCTGAATCCATGCTACATCTGGTTGGACAATGGTTTCATCTGCTATAGGTTCATATTTCCCAGGATTTTTGTGATGCTTTAGAGACTGGTTGTGATATCTGCTATAGGTTCATATTTCCCAGGGTTTTTGTGATGCGTTGGAGACTGGTTGTGATATCTGCTGTAGGTTGCTATCTCTCAGGAGGTTGTAATGTACTTAGAGACTGGTTGTGGTATTATGCTGTAGGTTGCTATCTCTCAGGAGGTTGTGATGCACTTAGAGGCTGGTTGTGATAGTCTGCTGTAGGTTGCTATCTTTCAGGAGGTTGTGATGCTCTTAAAGACTGGTTGTGATAGTCTACTGTAGGTTTCTATCTCTCAGGAGGTTGTGATGCTCTTAAAGACTGGATGTGATAGTCTACTGTAGGTTTGCTATCTCTCAGGAGGTTGTGATGCTCTTAAAGACTGGTTGTGATAGTCTACTGTAGGTTGCTATCTCTCAGGAGGTTGTAATTTTCTTAGAGGCTGGTTGTGATAGTCTGCTGTAGGTTGCTATCTCTCAAGAGGTTGTGATGCTCTTAGGGACTGGTTGTGGTAGTCTGCTGTAGGTTGCTATCTCTCAGGAGGTTGTGATGCTCTTAAAGGCTGGTTGTGATATCTGCTGTAGTTTGCTATATCACAAGTTTTTGTGATGCTCTTAGAGACTGGTTGTGATTTTCTGCTGTAGGTTGCTATCTCTCAGGAGGTTGTGATGCTCTTAGAGGCTGGTTGTGATATCTTCTGTAGGTTGCTATCCCTCAGGAGGTTGTGATGCTCTTAGAGACTGGTTGTGATAGTCTACTGTAGATTGATAAATCTCAGGAGGTTGTGATGCTATAAGAGACTGGTTGTGGTAGTATACTGTAGGTTGCTATCTCTCAGGAGGTTGTAATATACTTAGATACTGGTTGTGATAGTCTACTGTAGGTTGCTATCTCTCAGGAGGTTGTGATGCTCTTAGAGACTGGTTGTGATATCTGCTGTAGGTTGCTATCTCTCAGGAGGTTGTGATGCTCTTAGAGGCTGCTTATGATAGTCTACTGTAGGTTGCTATCTCTCAGGAGGTTGTAATATACTTAGAGACTGGTTGTGATAGTTTACTGTAGGTTGCTATCTCTCAGAAGGTTGTGATGCTCTTAGAGACTGGTTGTGATATCTGCTGTAGGTTGCTATCTCTCAGGTGGTTGTAATATACTTAGAGACTGGTTGTGGTAGTCTACTGTAGGTTGCTATCTCTCAGGAGGTTGTAATATACTTAGAGACTGGTTGTGATAGTCTACTGTAGGTTGCTATCTCTCAGGAGGTTGTGATGCTCTTAGAGACTGGTTGTGATTGTCTTCTGTAGGTTGCTATTTCTCAGGAGGTTGTAATACTCTTAGAAGCTGCTTATGATAGTCTACTGTAGGTTGCTAACTCTCAGGAGGTTGTGATGCTCCTTTAGACTGGTTGTGATATCTACTGTAGGTTGCTATCTCTCAGGTTTTTGTGATGCTCTTAGAGGTTAGTTGTGATAGTCTACTGTAGGTTGCTATATCTCAGGAGGTTTTGATGGTCTTAGAGGCTGCTTGTGATAGTCTACTGAAGGTTGCGATCTTTCAGGTGGTTGTGATGCTCTTAGAGGTTAGTTGTGATATCTTATGTAGGTTGCTATCCCTAAGGAGGTTGTGATGCTCTTAGAGACTGGTTGTGATATCTGCTGTAGGTTGCTATATCTAAAGTTTTTGTGATGCTCTTAGAGACTGGTTGTGATTTTCTGCTGTAGGTTGATATCTCTCAGGAGGTTGTGATGCTCTTAGAGGCTGGTTGTGATATCTTCTGTAGGTTGTTATCCCTCAGGAGGTTGTGATGCTCTTAGAGACTGGTTGTGATAGTCTACGGTAGGTTGATAAATCTCAGGAGGTTGTGATGTTCTAGGAGACTGGTTGTGGTAGTCTACTGTAGGTTGCTATTTCTCAGGAGGTTGTAATATACTTAGAGACTGGTTGTGATAGTCTACTGTAGGTTGCTATCTCTCAGGGGGTTGTGATGCTCTTAGAGACTGGTTGTGGTAGTCTACTGAAGGTTGCTATCTCTCAGGAGGTTGTGATGCATTTAGAGGCTGGTTATGATATCTGCTATATGTTGCTATATCTCAAGTTTTTGTGATGCTCTTAGAGAATGGTTGTGATTTTCTGCTGTAGGTTGCTATCTCTCAGGAGGTTGTGTTGCTCTTAGAGGCTGCTTGTGATAGTCTACTGTAGGTTACTATCTCTCAGGAGGTTGTGATGCATTTAGAGGCTGGTTGTGATATCTGCTGTAGGTTGCTATCTCTCAGGAGGTTGTGATAATCTTAGAGGCTGGTTGTGATATCTGCTGTAGGTTGCTATATCTCAAGTTTTTGTGATGCTCTTAGAGACTGGTTGTGATTTTCTGCTGTAGGTTGCTATCCCTCAGGAGGTGTTGATGCTCTTAGAGGCTGGTTGTGATAGTCTACTGTAGGTTGCTATCTCTCAAGAGGTTATGATGCTCTAAGAGGCTGGTTGAGATATCTGCTGTAGGTTGCTATCTCTCAAGTTTTTGTGATGCTCTTAAAGACTGATTGTGATATTCTGCTGTATGCTGCTATTTCTCAGGAGGTTGTAATGCTCTTAGAAGCTGCTTATGATAGTCTACTGTAGGTTGCTAACTCTCAGGAGGCTGTGATGCTCCTTTAGACTGGTTGTGATATCTACTGTAGGTTGCTATCTCTCAGGAGGTTGTGATGCTCTTAGAGGCTGCTTGTGATAGTCTACTGTAGGTTACTATCTATCAGGAGGTTGTGATGCATTTAGAGGCTGGTTGTGTTATCTGCTGTAGGTTGCTATCTCTCAGGAGGTTGTGATGCTCTTAGAGGCTGGTTGTGATATCTGCTGTAGGTTGCTATATCTCAAGTTTTTGTGATGCTCTTAGAGACTGGTTATGATTTTCTGCTGTTGGTTGCTATCCCTCAGGAGGTGTTGATGCTCTTAGAGGCTGGTTGTGATAGTCTACTGTAGGTTGCTATCTCTCAAGAGGTTATGATGCTCTAAGAGGCTGGTTGTGATATCTGCTTTAGGTTGCTACCTCTCAAGTTTTTGTGATGCTCTTAAAGACTGATTGTGATTTTCTGCTGTATGTTAATATTTCTCAGGAGGTTGTGATGCTCTTAGAGGCTGCTTGTGATAGTCTACTGTAGGTTACTATCTCTCAGGAGGCTGTGATGCATTTAGAGGCTGGTTGTGATATCTGCTGTAGGTTGCTATATCTCATGTTTTTGTGTTGCTCTTAGAGACTGGTTGTGATTTTCTGCTGTAGGTTGATATCTCTCAGGAGCTTGTGATGCTCTTAGAGGCTGCTTGTGATAGTCTACTGTAGGTTACTATCTCTCAGGAGGTTGTGATGCATTTAGATGCTGGTTGTGACATTTGCTGTAGGTTGCTATCTCTCAGGGGGTTGTGATGCTCTTAGAGACTGGTTGTGATTTTCTGCTGTAGGTTGCTATCCCTCATGAGGTGTTGATGCTCTTAGAGGCTGGTTGTTATAGTCTTCTGTAGGTTGCTATCTCTCAGGAGGTTATGATGCTTTAAGAAGATGGTTGTGATATCTGCTGTAGGTTGCTATCTCTCAAGTTTTTGTGATGCTGTTAGAGACTGATTGTGATTTTCTGCTCTAGGTTGCTATCTCTCAGGAGGTTGTAATGCTCTTAGAGGCTGGTTGTGATTGTCAGCTGTAGGCTGCTATTTCTCAGAAGGTTGTGATGCTCTTTGAGACTGGTTGTGGTAGTCTGCTGTAGGTTGCTTTCTCTCAGGAGGTTGCAATGTACTTAGAGACTGGTTGTTATAATCTACTGTAGGTTGCTATCGATCAGGAAGTTGTGATGCACTTAGAGGCTGCTTGTGATAGTCTACTGTAGGTTGTTATCTCTCAGGTGGTTGTGATGCACTTAGAGGCTGGTTGTGATTGTCTACTGTAGGTTGTGATCTCTCAGGAGGTTGTGATTCACTTAGAGGCTGCTTGTAATAGTCTACTGTAGGTTGCTATCTCTCAGGAGGTTGTGATGCTCCTATTGATTAGTTGTGATATTTACTGTAGTTTGCTATCTCTCAGGTTTTTGTGATGCTCTTAGAGGTTAGTTGTGATAATCTACTGTAGGTAGAGGCTGCTTGGTATAGTCTACTGTAAGTTGCTATATTTCACGTGGTTGTGATGTACTTAGAGTTTGGTTGTGGTATCTGCTGTAGGTTGCTATCTCTCTCGAGGTGGTGATGCTCTTAGAGACTGGTTGTGATATCTGTTGTAGGTTGCTATGTCTTAGGAGGTTGTGATATCTTAGAGGCTGGTTGTGATTATCTGCTTTAGGTTGCTATCTCTCAGGAGGTTGTAATGTACTTAAAGACTGGTTGTGGTATCTGCTGTAGGTTATTATTTCTCAGGAGGTTGTGATTCACTTAGAGGCTGCTTGTAATAGTCTACTGTTAGGTTGCTATCTCTCAGGAGGTTGTGATGCTCTTAAAGACTGGTTGTGATAGTCTACTGTAGGTTGCTATCTCTCAGGAAGTGGTGATGCTCTTAGAGACTGGTTGTGATTTTCTGCTGTAGGTTGCTATCTCTCCGGAGGTTGTGATGCTCTTAAGGCTGGTTGTGATTTTCTACTGTAGGTTGCTATCTCTCAGGAGATTATGATGATCTTAGAGACTGGTTGTGATTATCTGCTTTAGGTTTGTATCATTTAGGAGGTTGTGATGCTCTTAGAAGCTGCTTGAGAAAGTCTACTGTAGGTTTCTATCTCTAAGGTTATTGTGAAGCTCTTAGAAGCTGGTTGTGATAGTCTGTTGTAGGTTGCTCTCTCTCAGGAGGTTGTGATGCTCTTAGAGGCTGCTTTTGATAGTCTACTGTAGGTTACTATCTCTCAAGAGGTTGTGATGCATTTAGAGGCTGGTTGTGATATCTGCTGTAGGTTGCTATCTCTCAGGAGGTTGTGATGCTCTTAGAGACTGGTTGTGATACTCTATTGTAGGTTAATAAATCTCAGGAGGTTGTGATACTCTTAGAGGCTGCTTGTGATAGTCTACTGTGGGTTACTATCTCTCAGGAAGTTGTGATACACTTAGAGGCTGGTTGTGATTTTCTGCTGTAGGTTTCTATCCCTCTGGTTTTTTTGTAATGCTCTTAGAGGTTAGTTGTGATAGTCTACTGTAGGGTGCTATATCTCAGGAGGTTGTAATGTACTTAGAGGCTATTTGTAATATTTGCTGTAGGTTGCTATCTCTCAGGAGGTTGTAATGTTCTTAGAGGCTGGTTGTGATTGTAAGCTGTAGTCTGCTATCTCTCAGAAGGTTGTGATGCTCTTAGAGACGGGTTGTGTTAGTCTGCTGTAGGTTGCTATCTCTCAAGAGGTTGTAATGTACTTAGAGACTGGTTGTGGTATATGCTGTAGGTTGCTATCTCTCAGGAGGTTGTGATGCACTTAGAGGCTGGTTGTGATAGTCTACTGTAGGTTGCTATCTCTCAGGAGGTTGTGATGCTCTTAAAGACTGGTTGTGATAGTCTACTGTAGGTTGCTATCTCTCAGGAGGTTGTGATGCTCTTAAAGACTGGTTGTGATAGTCTACTGTAAGTTGCTTTCTTTCAGGAGGTTGTGATGTTCTTAGAGGCTGGTTGTGATAGTCTACTGTAGGTTGCTATCTCTCAGGAGGTTGTAATGTACTTAGAGACTGGTTGTGGTATCTGCTGTAGGTTGTTATCTCTCAGGAGGTTGTGATGCACTTATAGGCTGATTGTGATAGTCTACTGTAGGTTGCTATCTCTCAGGAGGTGGTGATGTTGCTATCTCTCAGGAGGTTGTGATGCTCTTAAAGACTGGTTGTGATAGTCTACTGTAGGTTGCTATCTCTCAGGAGGTGGTGATGCTCTTAAAGACTGGTTGTGATAGTCTACTGTAGGTTGCTATCTCTCAGGGTGTTGTGATGTTATTAGAGGCTGGTTCTGATAGACTACTGTAGGTTGCTATCTCTCAGGAGGTTGTAATGTTCTTAGAGGCTTGTTGTGATTTCTTCAGTAGGTTGCTATATCTCAGGAGGTTGTAATGTACTTAGAGGCTGGTTGTAATATTTGCTGTGGGTTGCTATCTCTCAGGAGGTTGTAATGTACTTAGAGACTGGTTGTGGTATCTGCTGTAGGTTGCTATCTCTCAGGAGGTTGTGATGCACTTATAGGCTGATTGTGATAGTCTACTGTAGGTTGCTATCTCTCAGGAGGTGGTGATGCTCTTAAAGACTGGTTGTGATATCTGCTGTAGGTTGCTATCTCTCAGGAGGTTTTAATGTACTTAGAGACTGGTTGTGGTATCTGCTGTAGGTTATTATCACTCCGGAGGTTGTGAATCACTTAGAGGCTGCTTATAATAGTCTACTGTAGGTTGCTATCTCTCAGGAGGTTGTGATCCTCTTAAAGACTGGTTGTGATAGTCTACTGTAGGTTGCTATCTCTCAGGAGGTGGTGATGCTTTTAAAGACTGGTTGTGATAGTCTACTGTAGGTTGCTATCTCTCAGGAGGTTGTGATGTTCTTAGAGGCTGGTTGTGATAGTCTACTGTAGGTTGCTATCTCTCAGGAGGTTGTGATGTTCTTAGAGGCTGGTAGTAATATTATTTGAGAATACCACACACAATTATATAATAATATGTTTTGATTGAGATGATGTGAATATGAAAGCAACTCAGGTGGTTCAAAACAAGGACAAATATATAAATCAGCATTTTGCCTAGCAACGAACCGTCCAAGCAACTCCCATTGTCATTGTCATTGTCAGATTGCTACGTTACGTGCTCCTATTACTCATGATCACTCTTCAAACTGTCCCACCAGCATAAACCACATAGTACTTATAATATTTTCTTTCTTGAAATGTTTTTTATATAATAATAATAATTAAAATAATAATAATGAATTTACTTCATACATATAAATACTCACGTAATAATCCATAATTTGCTTCATAGAGTACTTCTTTCTACCAGTTTATAATTACAAAATCAATACTAGACCAACCCAGGTTTTGCTTATTCGGAAACCGAGCGAGATCTATCCAGGCAGAAGCTTGGTTTCTCCTAATATTAGAATACACATTTTTCCTCTGGGATTCCCCTGACTCTATGGTACTAAGCCAGGCAATAAGAGAGCTCTTGATTGGCTGAACCTATAAAAGCTAAATTCTTATTGTTTGATTATTATCTGATTGAACAAAAAATCAGGCCGTCTCAGCACCTTACTTTGATAATGAATGAAAATGAGCTTTAAACAAAGAATTATGCAATTCTTATTATATTTAAATTTACTTTATAAAATACCTTATACCTTAAGTAACATGTATTTTAAACTAACACACCAATAGATTCAAGTGTATATATATATATTAATTTAACAACATTAAAACCACAATAAAGCATTACTTATAATGCCATTATTTAATTTCTGCCACAGCTGTTAATATTTAACAACTGGCTTGTCAACAGCCTCTACAAATCTTCTTGGTCCTTAGCAACATCTTTAACAAAATAAGGCTTCCATAAACCACAACACGTAGTAGCAACAGTTGATTTTTATTCGAAGCAATACCTTGCACCTTAACTAGGGCATCTTAAAATAAAGAAAAACACAAATCCATCAAAATACAGTGACCTTGATTTTTAAATGACCTACTTATATGCGTAGGACGGTATATGTATTGGAATATGTTGCCTATTTAATGTTAGGTAGGAATAACTAATAATCTGATTGTTATTTCATAATGTGTATATATGAAAAAATAAAAAAATGGCATGTCATCAAAATCCGTGTTCTGGGCACATATATATTGAGGAAAATAATTACGAGATTACTACTGCGAACAACATATCATTTTACATGGCTAATGAATTCAAACAGCTAGCAAATATTTGAACTGACAATAACCATATTTGAGTGGAAATTAGGGAAAGAATACAGCTGGGAAATGAATGTTATTATTTCGTCAGTAAGTTTTTGAAAACTTGGCTTCTGTAAAGGAAAGTAAGACTAATATTATACAAAACAATAGGTTTACCGATTGATCTCTATGGTTATGAAAAATTTCCTCTTACCTTACATGACGAAAATAAATTTAGGGTGATAGAAAAAAGGGTTTTAGAAAGATATTTGGTCCAAAAACGGATGACGATACTGGGAAGTGAAGGGCTTACATTGTGAAGCCTTAGATAGCCTGTACTCACTAAAAACATTGTTACGATGGTAAAATCTCTATGATTATAGTGTCCACAAATTCATTGCGAATGTAAGAATTTAAAACTGTAACTAGGGTATTTATTGACTTGTAGACCTAGAACAAATGGGAAGATAACATTAGAATGGACCTGAAAGATATAGGGTGTAAGGAGGTGATAACATCAGAATGGACCTGAAATATATAGTGTGTAATAAAGTGTAGTGAATATAACTAGCTCAAGATATAAAAAGATTGCGATAAGTTGTAAGTGTGGCAATGAACTTTCTAGTTTCCAAGCCAATAATGTAATATCATATACCAATTAAAAGTAATATATTATATTAAACTCGTTATCTAGAAAAATAATGATCACAGAATAAGCAAGGCATTTTAGAAAGTATTAATTACAAATTCTTCTAAATCACGCTTAGAGGACATTAAATTATCTTAAAACTTGTTTTGGTGGCCACATGGTTGGAGGTGCTACTCTCACAGTATACTAGGCTGTCGATAAAAGAGAGAATGAGGTTCGAATCCCTCCACGCAAATATGGGTTCACTTCCTCAAAATATAACCTTCCTCATCCCTAAAACCGTTATCTTAAATAGTACATAAGCGTATGGAACGAGCGGTTAGTAAGACGCGGTGCTAACAAAATAAAATGTGATCAGCCGATCCTTCATTTTTGTTTCATTAGAAATATTTGTATTAATAACAATGTATCGAATATACACAGTACATGTGTCTACTCCTAGATCTGTGCAAGACCAGTTAAATGTATTGATCGTAAAGCATAGAGCTGGTATTGGCAAAAAGTTTTATTCTTAAAGAGCTATACCTAAGTTGATGCATTCTAGGCGATGTTAATATTACAGCGACAGATAAGATCCAATTTTTACTTCACAGTTGAACTCACTGTTACGAATGAAAAGAATATTTTCTGTAATACTTAACATATTATGAAAACAAAATAATTTTTTTTAATAATGTTCATTTTTATTTGGTAATGATTAATAATAATTGATAGTAAGGTTGTATCTTCTTTTTTATTCCCTTCTCCTTATTTTATATACTACTTTTCTTCTACGATGATGACATGTTTCGGTAATTTTTCACCATCTTTAATTCTGAGGAAAACCAATGTTACTTCAATTTATTGTATACAAATATGTTATAAATTGTGAATAACATATTTGTATACAATAAATTGAAGTAACATTGGTTTTCCTCAGATTTTAAGATGGTGAAAAATCACCGAAACATGTCGTCATTGTAGAAGAAAAGTAGTATATAAAATAAGGAGAAGGGAATAAAAAAGAAGATAGAGCCTTACTATCAAGAAACAATTTGTCACAGTTCAAACAAGCAATAGCATACATGTTAATTACATTACAAGCTTTCTATAAAACAGGTTTTTAATTAAATTAGTTCAAAAACGACACTTGGATAAGAGAGTTTTGTCTTAGAGCACCAAAACTCTTCCAGTGAGAATTCTTGAACGCATTCAGGAGCAACCCTAATGTTTTCCTTATTTAACATAAAGGAAAATCATCAGAGGTGCTTAAGAATACACTCAGAAATAAGGGTCTGGGAATTGTGACAGTACCAGCGGCAATCTTAAATCATAGTTTCAAGGCAGAATATGTGATGGGCGTGTGAATTCATCGTTGGAGCTATCATACTAGAGTCATCTGTGACTCAGGGTAACCTTTATGTTACCGGCCGTGCTAATAAAGTATTGTACATATTATAAGAAAGACAGTGGTGTATTTTGAGAAAATTAAAATGTATACTGTATTCAAATAGATCCTGGGGAGATTTGGTAGCCGAAGACCCTCAAACCCCGATGACTAAGAGTGACTGGATATTCTACTCCGGTAAATATTTGACCATTGTTCCCTCTAGATCAGCGGCTCTCCAACTATTGTAATCCCCTTTGTTCCCTCTAGATCAGCGGCTCTCCAACTATTATAATCCCCTTTGTTCCCTCTAGATCAGCGGCTCTCCAATTATTATAATCATTTTTGTTCCCTGTAGATCAGAGGCTCTCTAACTATTATAATCCTCTTCGTTCGCTCTAGATCAACGGCTCTCCAACTATTGTAATCCCCTTTGTTCCCTCTAGATCAGAGGCTCTCAAACTATTAAAATCCCCTTTGTTCCCTCTAGATCAGAGGCTCTCCAACTATTATAATTCCCCTTGTTACCAATGCTAACTTGAGAAATGTCACGCCATTCCTCCTTATGCCTCTAGTTTTCAAGCTATCATCTTTGTTTGAATATCCACCTATACATCTTCATATACATATTCTGACTTTATTAAAGTCCACAAAACATTTACTTAATTTGGAACGTAATATTGTCTTACTTAGCCGAAATTTAAATTAACAAAGATCTTCAAATTTACCAATTAATCAGATTAATTATCAAAGTATCATAAAAAAGATTTGAAAAAGACGTGTGTTTTATGCTTTATTGATGTATTATTTTTAAATGGAATTTTACGTTTTATTATTTGAATTTGGAACACATTTTTCTCTATATAAATAAAAGATAAGATACAATCGCACATACATTCTCATAATGTGTATTATAGTTTCGAAGAACATTTTCAAAAATAGGTATTCAGTAAACAAGATTTAATTCTTCCTCATAAAAACAAGCACATCATCTTGTTAACTTTCTCTATATGTATTTTTTTAATTGTTAAAATATTTTGAACAAATTTCAAGTTCTTAAAACTAAATTATTTGTAAGCCACCCTAAAATTATTTGCTATATGTAAAAATTAAAACTTATTTTATTTATCATCGAAAACTATTCCCAGATACCCATTTTGAACTCACTCTTCTAGGCTAATTTCGAAATATTTCAAACCATCTATAATTTGTTTAAGTAAACTATCCTTAAATTAATTTATTTTGGAAAAAATATATAGGTACGTTAGTATTGATTATGTAAAATAGTCCCCCGAAATTAATTTTGAACAAAAATGTTGGAGTTATTTAAAAAAAATCAAATTTATAAAAATTAGTCATCTTTAAAACAACTTTAAATTGATTTTGTATTAAATTATAAATACAGTAGGGGCCTGTAAATAATTATTTATAGTGTAAAGAAACTTTTTCAGACAACCATTTTGAATGAAATCACTAGAGCATTTTTTTTTAAATATTCAAGTTTATAAAAAAACCGTCATCAGCAAAATATATTCCAAATGAACAACTACTCTAAACGAACTCTCCCCCAAATAAAATATATACAGTCTTATTTTTCATGTCAAACATTCCCTAGATACATTTTAAACAAAATCACTAAAGTCATTTTGAAAATTTGAAATTCAAAAAAAATTACTCATCAGTAAACTACCTTTAATTTGAGGGATGGTGTCAAAATCATGCTTAAGAAACCAAATATATTGCTTACTAATAAAATATGCTTATAGGCATGATTAAATATGTTTAGGCATATATACTCTTCTTTCATCTTGAAATATATAAAGCTTGCCTTGTTTGGTTCCACTATGGTGTGATTATAATATAGTGTCATAGTGTAATCTGTCAAGGTAAGACTGCTCGCTTGGTTCTAATATGGTATAGTTTATAAGGTATTTTCATGGTGTAATTATTCAAGGTAAGAAACTTTTAGGATACACAGTGTGTACATACACAAAATAAATTATTATTATGCACCGCGTCTTACTACCCGTTCGGGTTATACGCACTTACGCTAATGTGCAATGGTAGGGTGATTGTGAGATGAAATGGCATTCCTCACATTCACAAGTTGTGATTAATACACGTCTTTTCAGAGGTGAAGGAAGGGTTGGGCTATCATATAAATCTGTGCCAGGACTGAGGATTAAACCCCGAACCCCCAGCACAGAAGTCCGACTCCTTACTCCTAGACCACCAGGTCACCCTAATTAACAAAAACAAAAGTTTGTTTGTTTTTTGTTTTTTTAGGATTTTGGATTTGGTGGATGTCTTCAAAGTTATTTCAAATCAGCTTTGTTTTTTTTTAATGAAAACCTATCATTTTTAACGGCATTCCACTATAGGCCTACACAAAAAAAAGTCTGATTTATTTTTATATTTTACATCAATTTTTAAAGATACTTTAATTTGTATTTTTTTTAACCATTTTTATTTAGAACTTTTTTAAGATCTCATGTTATATTTTAATACTTTAAATGCTATATTACTTATAAAGTTACTTTAATAGATATTCAAAATGATGACCACTAAGATTGATAAACTTTTACCGTAGTAAAAAGTTCTTGAATAGAAACTGTCATATAAAAATACAAGAAAAAATCTTCAAAAATACATGTCAAATAAAGAATATTTCAGAAAAAAAATGTTGTTGGTTTATTTGTGTAGGGTAAAATGACGTTAAAAAATTATAGGTTTTTACCTAAAAACCAAAGTTGACCTCTAAATAACCCTGAAGACGTCCACAAAACTAAAACTAAATAGTTCTGGTTTTCTTCCACCTCAAAACAATAAAAACAAAACTTTTCTTGGAAACAAATTTTTTGTTAAATTTTTCATGCTCGATATATTTTGATGTCTCAACTTAATGACTCACAAGGTACCGTCCTTTTTCCCTTCTTCTCCTACCCTCTACCTCCTACCCCCTACCTCCTACCTCCTACCTCCTAACTCCTACGTCCTAACCTTCCGCTGCCGGAGCAAGCTACAGAGCCTCTTTTTTTTTTTGCTGGATGGCAGAGCCATAACCTATAGAATGAATTCGGTCCCCATTTTCTCACTATAGTTGGACTCTTTCAGAAAGGTACCTTTTAAAATATGCAAACATATTATTTTGCTATCAACATTGATGATAATTTTTAGATCATTATATTATTATATCTGAAAAGTGACAGTTGCAAATCACATAAATAACTTACTTAATAAAACCGAGAAAATAATTTTAAAATCATTATATTGGTAAGATTGATTTAACTTTGATAATTCTATTTTTTTATTTTTTTAGCCTTGCGTTTTACCACCTGTTCGGGTTATTAGCCTATTTACTAATCACGCTAATGTATTACGGATTATGAATGTTCAATTTAGTGTAAGTGCACCCGCATTTGTGTGGAGGGAGAGTGGAAAACTTTTTAGGGAAAACCACCCTCAGTGCACCAGACTGTAATCGAACGTCGATCTTCTCGTCATCGGCAGTCCAGTTTAACACAAGAGTAGCGCGTTAGACTATTAGGCCACCGAAGCGTGTGATAATTATATTAGTTCCATACTAGCAAAACCATGCGCAAATTACGCTATATTTAGATAAAAATAGAATATATATATATATATATATCATTTTCTTTAATAATAAATACCTTTAAAAATAGAATATATATATATATATATATATCATTTTCTTTAATAATAAATACCTTATCCAAACAAATAAATTTAATATTATTCTCAAATGAATAAAACACAAAGAGACGTAAATTTTAGTTTTAAAAAACTTGATTTAAAAATGGAAAATTTATAACATGAACACTGAAGCATTCATATTTATAAAGTGTTTGAGAAAACTTCAGTATAGACACCCGCCTTCGGTGGCGTAGTTAATTAACGCACTAGTTTCGTGTTTAGCTAAACTGCCGAGGACAGGGAGATTTAGGTTCGAATCTCGGTCGGGTGAACTGGGGGTGGTTTTCCCTAAAATGTTTTCCAATCCCTCTCCACAAAAATGCGGGTTCACCTCCTCTAAATTCAACCTTTCTAATTCCTAGCCCATCGGCGTTATTAGTACTCAAGCGTATAAACCGAACGGGTAGTAGAATGTGGTGCTAAGTAAATAAATAAATAAAATTATAGACAACATTATTTGTTGAAGTTTCTCCTGGTGGAAAAATATTCTTTTCTCCGGTTTCTTGTTTCTCGACAAAGAGAGAGAGAGAAAGCGACTGATGGCTACGATGTCAAGTTGGCTGTGTTAGAAGACTGGATTTGGTAGTAAAATAACCAAATGTAGAAGAACACTGGCCTTGACATTTCTCGATTGTTATGACGAAAGCGAGAGCTACAGGGTTTTTAAAAAGTCTGTGTCACCAAACCAATTTTACCAATCTGATAAAATACCAGCGTTCACTATTTTATAATAATAATAATAATAATAATAATAATAATAATAATAATAATAATAATAATAATTCAATTAAATGTTTATTAAATCAGAAAAAAATCTCAATCAATCAGAATAGCCAACAAACCCGAGGTCAAATGCTTTTATTTATGTATTAAAATAAACAATGTTGACACTTTCAGTAATCTTCAAATACAACAATAATACAACTAAGTGAAGGTGACATTGGTGACCTTGTTAATGATTATTAGGTCACGATGAAAAATATTTTATTAAAAATTCTTACACAGGACATGATATATTTAAATCGCTTTGTTCGCAAACCCCCGGTGGGTTTTCTTTGCAAGTGGATGTAAACTAATGTAATTCCAGCGTTGTTTTGAACGTAACAACTTAAAGTTACCGGTATTTACCTTTGAATATTTCAAGAATACACTCAGACATAAGTTGCTAGGAATCTTCTCGGGGTAAGCTGCATTCTTGACTCATATTATAAAGGCTGAGTCTATTATGGACGTGTGGATTCATCGTTGGAGCTATTGTCATTCCGCAGCCACTGGCGTCTCAGAGTTGACTTTCTGTTACCTGTAATGCAATAAAGCACTGTGCATATTACAAGAAAGACAGTGGCGTATTTTGAAAACATTAATAGGTATGATGTATTCAAATAGATCCAGGGAGGACTTGGAAGCCGAAGAAATACCTGTGGCAATAGGGGCTTGGTATTCTACCAGGCTCTACAAATATTTTAATCCCCTTTATTCCTCATGTTAACTTGATAAATTTCACGCCATTGCTCCTAATACAACTCGATTTCAAACTATTAACAGCTTTGTTTGACTATATACCTGTACATCTTCATACATATTCTGACTTCATAAAAGTACACACACAAACTTAAATAGTGGCTTTTCTATACACACCAATGTACCTAGCAGTTTAAATAAATTGTTGTGTTGAATTCAAACTTATTAAATTAGATTTCCATCGAGTTGTTTTTATTGTTATTACTACTCAATATTGGTTCATTGTCTGTGAGTTAAACATAAATACGTGACAGGTTTTTTTAGATATGGATAGAGCCCCGTTGAGATTATACTCGGGACTCCAACAATCATAAAACACATACAAATAAATGTATTCCAACGTATATTTCGTGAGCTTGTAAATTGTAATGATTAGCAATAAATACATTGACAAATATGAATACCTCGTACCTGTCTTGTAAAAATCAATTAAATGACAACCAATCAAATATAAAATAATACACAAATTATAGCACTGACTGAATTATATACATATTAATCTTAGAAAAAATACTTAACTTATGTAGTTGCTGTTAGATGTGTGATTTGTTCAACTGCTGGCTGATCCAATGCCTCAATCTCACGGTTTAGTCAGCGCAAGCAGTGTTTTCATAATATAGTTTTGATTGACGAAAACGATAAGTAGCGACCATATTAGTAGTTTCTACCAAGAAACATATCACTCCTTGACTTCACAGTAATCTTTGAATCTCGTGTAATTTAAACTAACACATAAAGAGAATCAAGTATATATATATATATATATATATATATATATATACTTGAGTCTAGTGATGAATATATATCAATAAAATACAATATTAAATCTACTTTGAGGCATTGCTTTTAACGCAGTTTTTGTCACTTCTTCAGCTGGCTAATCAACTGCTTCTACCTCTCGTTTTAGCTAAGACTAGCTGATTGAACACACAAGGCTTGCCTGTACTAAAACGAGAAGCAGCGACAGTTTTAGTAGTTGCTAAAAAGCTCCTTGACTACTTAAAATAAAACAATAAAGCTCACACTGTTTCAAATGGCATGTACCATAAACTAAAATTCAAATAACTAAAAATATTGATTTTATAGTCTTACCAATTAAGTTTGTTTAAAATATTGATTACTTCTGTCAAGAATCTTTAACAGCTGGCTTATGAACTGAATCTACTGAGCTGCTTGGACCTTATAAATAGCATTAACACAATAAGGCTTGCATAAATTAAAACGCGTGGTAGCAACATTTAACATTTCTACATAACTACAGCTTGCACGTTGACTAGGACATCTGAAAATAAAGAAAATAAAACAAATTCATCAAAATACAGTGACCTTGATTTTAATTGACCTAGTTATATGCGTAGGACGGAATAAGTATTGGAATATGTTGCCTATTTAATGTAAGGTAAAAATACGTTGATGGGAGTTTAGTTGGAAAATATTTTTGTAGTATATAGTGTTTCAGCTTAGGGATTGGATGAAGATGTTTAAGGATTGGGTTTAATGGTGTATTAAGTTCTGGTGGCCTTGAACTATCGAGATCTAAAGTCAAAGATTTAAGTGTTGCAATATATGTAATTTATACTGTTCTTCACATATATCCTTGCTTTTTAGTATAAACTTAAATCATAGGGATATTAGTTGCAACATTAGTAACTAGATGGTAGATGTAATTGTAATGAGTTTTCGTACAGTCACAAAATATCTCACAGCCAATAGGAAGTAGCCAACTTGAAGGGAGCTAGCTAAACGTGAAAGTATGTAGGGAACTAGGAGTGTCAAGTATGGCCACAGAAGTCTCTGGAAACTTTAAAAGAGATGTTTGTAAATCAGTGGCTACTCATACAGTTAAATATATTTAATTACTACAAACTTTGAAGTAAATGATGTTGATGTGTACGTCCTCGCCTTTTGTGTTCCCACGAACTTGTGGAGTAAGTAATTATCTCCTGGAATGTGATGTGTATGTGTATGCAAGTCACCATTAGCCACGTGGTAGACCCAAAGGAACCGCTCTTGGCGGTCGATTGTTTTCGGGGTGAAGGTAAGCTCATATATGTCTATCATATGTACAAAATGTTCAATATGTAAATGCTTGGAGATTGTTGGTTGTGTGGTAAGACCAATATAATATATTCCCTACTGACAAAAAAATAGTGAAACAAATGTAGTCATATATATCAAACGCGCGAGATTTTATAAATATATAAGATTTCTAAGTCTGAAAATATTTAATAAATAAGCCCAAGTACTTGGCATATCTTCTAATATATTATAATATTAACAGGACTCACAAAAGTTTAAACAATAAATTTTATTATCCGACTGTTGATTGCAGATCTAAATACTACAGGACTAGATCTAAAGCACAATTAATAAATTTAGCAATATCCATCTTACGTTAAATATTTGTTTCAAAGTCTTTCATAACTGGTTTTTTAAATTGAAACTATTAATTTAATTTCTTGATTCACGATGAAATTTTTAATCAACGTTCGTAGTGGATCATTTCAAAAGACATTATCTGCGACGAATTTTGAATGAAGTAACGGTAACTAATAATGATTATTATTACGTTTTTAATTGAGTTGTCGGGCAAAGACATTAATGAACGATTAAAATATAAAACAAACATATTTAATCTCATCCGAATTTGAAATCCAGGATCTCTTGCATCTGAAACGAGAATTGGACCCCTAGATTAATGACCCGTTCTTGACATGTTTATTTATCTTTATTTATGTGCTTGTGAAGACCGTTTATGTAAGAATGCAACCTTTCAGGTTAGAAAAAGTGTATACAGGAATCAAAAGGGTCTAGTATTAACAGAAAAATTATGAATTTTAATACAATTATATTGTTATCAAACAAAATATATTATTCTAAAAACTGCGAAATTTTAATATTAGACAAAGAAAATGAGATGTGCCACTACCATGAGTTCCAAAATTGTTTACAACCTTCTTACCTTTGACAGGATCTTTACAAAAATAATATATAAGATTCATTATGTTTGATTTATTTAAATTGGGGGTGGGGTTAGGGTGGATCGATCCAGTAAGCCGCCACCCACCCTGGATCCACCACTGTAGAATAGTAGAAAATAAATTTATAAACGTTGGAAAGCAAGAGGCTTTATAACATTGCTGTATTATGCGTCCTTTAATAATTGAACAAACAACGGAGGAGGTTAATACAAATGACAATAAAATTTGTGAACCAAGTACAAGATTGTTTGACATGGATAAGGCCAACTTGAGATAGATATACGGACTCTAACAATCATAAAACACATTATAATATATTTACGCTAATTTATTTTTCCAGGTTTTCTAAATAATTCACAATGCATACATTCATAAAATTGAATACTTCGCGCCTATCTTGTAACAAATGACTTAATGATAACCAATTAACTGTAAAATGAACTCCAATTATAGCACTGAATGAACAGAAAATATTTCATTTAGTGCTATTGCAGTCATATTTGTGAATTCTTTCAACATTTGCCTGATCTAATGCCTCTAACTCACGTTCTTGCCAACTTAAGCTGTGTTTACACAATACAGCTTAGGCTGCCCAAAACGCGTAGTAGAAACAATTGTATGCCTAGTAGTTTCTACAATGAAACAATTCAAACCTTGGCTACTTAAAATACAAGATATTATTTCGAATGACTTGTATTTTAATCAAACACACCAAGAGACTCAAGTATATATTAACATATACATCTATATATGTATACAAAACAAATTCACAACCATTAAAACCACTACTAAATCATGCTTATAGCGCCATTTTTGGTGCCTATGCAACAGTTGCTAATCTTCCACAGATGGCTGATCAACGGCCTTTATTACTTGTTTTAGCGCATTAGGCTCTTTTAATGCAAAGCTTTAATGCACTAAAACAAGTAGAAACGACAGTTTAAGTTGTTGCTACAAATCAACGGATATCACCTTAACTATACAAAAAAAAAAACAATGTTTAAAAATGCCATTTAGTCTGAACTATAACTTCAAATAACTAAAAGAATATATAAAGTTTATATAGTATTATCAATGAAGTTGGATTAAAATATTGATCAATTCTGATACGATTCCTTCACAGCTGGCCTATAAACTGCTTCTACTAAGCTGCTTGGTCTTTAACAACATCTTTAACCAAATAAATCTTCCATAAACCAAAGCACGTAGTCAAAACAATTGAAGTTTCTACGAAACTACACCTTAGACCTCGACTAGGCCTTCTTCAACTAAGCCAGGCGTATGGCAAAATAAACCAGAGAGCTGGAAATTGTTTGCTGATTGCTTTTTCTTGGGGCTCTAATTAGTAGATTATTTTTACCGTGAGAAAGCTGTGTTCACAGTAACAATGAGGGAAATATCTTAAAATTTGATTTTCTTTCTGTATCACCTTCTAAGCTGATTTTACGGTTAAAATGGTAAAAACCATTTCTAAACACAATCAAAATCTTCTATAAAAATGAGCCTAAGCATATTTAACGTGTGATAGATAGTTTCAAAGATATAGCCATAAGAAGCGTGGTACCTTCCCGTAACCGCACGTATTAATTGTTTTATATTGCTGTATATCACTTCCTGCTTTACATGATATTTAATTTTGGTATGTAAGTTTGGTATGTAAAGAATTAATATTTATTCTGTGTTTATTTGTTGTACTTATGCGAGGTCTGAGTTCGCCGCAACAAGGGAAAGACATGCTAAAAATAGATTTCTTGCAATTCACTTCAAATATTTTCCTTATTTCACCTAAAGGAAAATCATCAGAGGTGCTCAAGAATACACTCATAAATAAGAGGCTAGGATTTGTGACAGTATCAGCGGCATTCTTTAATCATAGTTTCAAGGCTGAGTCGTTGATGGCCGTGTGAATTCATCGTTGGAGCTATCATAATAGAGTAATCTGTGACTCAGGGTAACCATTATGTTACCGGCCGTGCAATAAAGTATTGTACATATTATAAGAAAGACAGTGGTGTATTTTGAGAAAATTAAAATGTATACTGTATTCAAATAGATCGTGGGGGGATTTGAGAGCCGAAGACCCTAAAACACCGATGACTAAGAGTGACTGGATATTCTACTCCGGTAAATATTTGACCATTGTTCCCTCTAGATCAGAGGCTTTCCAACTATTATAATCATTTTTGTTCCCTGTAGATCAGAGGCTCTCTAACTATTATAATCCTCTTCGTTCGCTCTAGATCAACGGCTCTCCAACTATTATAATCCCCTTTGTTCCCTCTAGATCAGAGGCTCTCCAACTATTATAATAGCCTTTGTCCCCTTTCGATCAGAGGCTCTCCAACTATAATAGTCCCCTTTGTTACCCATGCTAACCTGAAAATTGTCACGCCATTCCTCCTTATGCCTCTAGTTTTCAAGCTATCATCTTTGTTTGTCTATCCACTTATACATCTTCATATATATATTCTGACTTTATTAAAGTCCACAAAAGACACAAAATTAAAAAGTAGTTTTCTTATATTTATCAGAGAATCTAGCTGTTTAAATAAATTATCGTGTTGGATTCATGAGTATTAAGTTAGTTATTTGGTTTCCCTTGTTGCCATTACCTCCTCACTTGCCAATAGATTCAACTACAAGAGAAGAAATCTTTGTTTGATTTGCTATACGAGTTACAGGTTGCTTTCGCAGATCCTTATCCTCATTGCATTAATTTAAAAATACATGACTTGGTACCTTATGATTAGCTGTAAGAAATACATTGTTGATTAGTACATTTTACATTTTATGAGTGATGAAAAATGATTATGAGATTTTGGATGATTTTGTTTTTGTGTGAAGTGTAGGATTTTCTTTTACTGGGATAAGGAAGGTATGGATTTGGGATTTTTCTTACTCCAGTCTTGGACCTTGCTTCGTGTGGATCATAGTTGCCCAGTGATCTGATAATTGGATTTTCATGAGTTGCACATTGATCATAAAACTTGTTTCTTCTCTCCTTAAAAATTTCTATGAGAATCTTTCAGTTCGTCATGTTGTGGAGGTTATCGGCCCTTGTTCTTATATATACTTCCATTATCAACCTTTGTACCCTGTTTTATGTTGTCTGTAATTTGTTAACGTGTGACTTTGTTGCGTAGCCCCATCCTAAGCAGCCGTAGATGATAATAGGCTGTATCACACTCTCGTATATTATCATTTTGGTTTTTTGGTTTAGTAGCTGTACTTTCAGGATTGGATATAATTGAATAAAAACTGCCTTCGCTTTTTTGTTAGTTTCTTCAATGTGTCTCGCCCATGTGAGTCTCCTGTCGATGTTAATACCAAGGTATTTAGTTTCATTTTTGAATGGTATTTCTTCCTGATAGAGAGTGAAGTTTTCTGGTGGTAATTGTCTTCTTCTTGTTACAACAATTGCCGTAGGTTTTATGGTAATTACTTTGATCCTCCATTTGGAAAGCCATGTTTCAAACATCTTCAGGTACCGTTGTATGGTTAATGAAGCGTAGTAAATGTTTATTTCCTTGGTGTAGACAACGTATCATCTGCAAATAGTCTTACTGTCATTCTTGGTTTTGTTGGAACGTCTGCAACGTATATATTGTACAATAAGGAAGCTAGCACCTACCCTTGCGGTACTCCCACGTTTACTTACACTCTATCTGACAGTGTGCCCTCGATGAAAACTTGGAATGCTCTATCTTTCAGGTAGTTGCTGATTAGTTGTATATCGCCTTGTGCAAAGTTGTAGTTTATCATCTTAAGAATGTGGCCATAAAGCCACAATTTATCAAACGCTTTTTCCACATCTAGGAATATGGCCATTAGGTTTTCTCGCTGGTTGAATCCTTCTGTGGCGTCCTCGATGAAGTTAATTCGCGGATGTGTAACTGGCTAAATTGGTTTAGCGCTTTTAGACCTCAGAATATGAATATTAACTGCTTCAAGCAAGCCATCACCATTTTGTACTGATATACAGTTTTTACATACATGACTTGTAACTCTTGTTTACTTTGTTTACATACCCTCATTGTGGATTTCTGCCTCGAAGACCCCTGCCCCATCAAAAGAGGCGCCGCAGCAATAGTGACTGACCGCGCCTATAGATAATGTTGCTCCGCACTCATCAAAGTTCGCGAGTCGACTGAAAGCAGCTCTGGATTTGTTAGCCTAGAGAGTCAACCTTCCAGAAGTAAATGGAATTTCCCCCCACTTCTTCTCACTGGTCAGCTTATCATGCCTAGCTAAGGATACTATATATTTGCCGGCTTGCTTGAAAAAGACATGACTGCTATCACCAACCTTCCACGAGACGAACGTCGAACTTCGAGGAAACAATCATATATTGGTGAACATGCTGCTTACGGTGACAGCCCAGCTTGATAGGAGGAAGTAACAAGGACAGATACATATATTTAATAACTACTGAACATTAAGGAGAGGCCTATGTTTTTGGATAGGTCTTAGGATTAATTATTTGTTACCTCGGGAACATTATCTGCACTGTTATGTTTGCTTAGGATAGGAATTTAGGTTTTCTCTCCTCACGCGTATCTCCTGCTGGTTTCTTGGACTAGCAATTTTAGGGAATGCATCCCGCGCCTCACCCTATGTGGCCATTTCTCAATCTCTGGTGTAGCTAGCTGGGATAGCGATAGTTCTGGTCATTAGTTGGTCTGGGCATGATACCTAGTTAGGTATATTATTTATGTGGAACTCCTGTTCGGGAGCTCAACCTGTGGGCCGTCTCTGCTTGCCTGGCTTGGCTCGCGGTATTGTATTTCTGGTTTTCCTTTGCACTCCCGTTGGGGTGGACAAGCCGTGGGGCTGGTTCTGCCCTTCTGGCACGGCTCGTGTATTAATTGCTTTGTATATTTTTTACCCTTGTTGAACTCCACTTGGGGGCTCAACTGGAGGGGCGCTTTCACCGACCAGGCTTGGCCCGTAATGTTAAATATTTTTCTTGTAAAGTAACCTTGCCCTCCATGTGAGTGTTTCTTTTGGCTCATGTATCCCAGGTATTCATGATGACTAAACTTGAACTTGCCCTATCTATTAGCTTGTTGAATGTTTACGGTCAACGGATGATGTTAACGGATGTTTTCTAGGTATCTTATTTGTTCTAGTAAGTCCATAAGGCGCTTCACGCCCATTGTTGGACTTGATATATTGCCTAGCTACCTGATTTCTAACCAAGTATATAGACTGTACTAATTGAGATTATGTGCCTATGATATTCCATGTACTTTAGTTTCATTAAATGTTATTATCTTGACTTATCTTTTGCTTTTATTTATAATTTGTATGTATGTATCTCTACTATAACTGTGATACAAACACCCCTCTCCCCCCTTTGGAGGGATAGGAACTGCAATTGGTGCAGATGTATGGTCAAGTGTTGTCTCTTGAAACCAAATTGTAGGTCAGGAATTATGTTGTGGTTATCTATATGCTGTTTTAGCCTTTTGAGAATGAGCGATTCAATTAGTTTTCCAGTCGTGTTGAGTAAAACTATTGGTCGTCTTTTTTGGGGGAAGATGCCATTTTTTTTATGGCTTAGGTATAGTGATCACTTTAGCATTTTTCCACGTATTTGGGAAGTAAACAAGTCTGAGGGCTGCATTGAGTATTAGGGTCAGGTGAGCTATTGCATTTTGTGGTAAGTTTTTTAACATCTCATTCTTGATGCCGTCAAGTCCCGGTGCCTTGTTCTGTCGGAGTGTTTTAATAGAAGTTTGAAGTTCGTGTTCAGTGATTGGTACTGGTATCTCTGCTATTGGTCTATCTATGAATTCATTTACAGTTCTGATGACGTCTCTATTGAAAACTACCTCTTGAATTTGTTTTGGCTTAAACTGGTCTTCTAAAGTTAGTGCTATAGCTTTGGCTTTATCCACACTCGTGTAGGCCATCCCCTGTTGTCCGTGAATGGCTGGCGTGCTTGTTTTTTTTTATGTCCCTTTAAGTATTTTTTTGTTAATCTGAAGGTTTGTGGCTGTTTCCGTGACGAATGTATTCCAATTGGTTCCTCTGATTTGGTTGACCGTTCTTTTTACTATTGCTTTCAGTCTGATGTATTTGGGTCTCGCTTGTGGTGTTCTCAAACTCTGCCAGTCTCTACGTGCTTCCCTTTTAAGAGCTAACATATAGTTTAATTCTGGGTGGTTGGTCCTCATGTCTTGATGTTTCTGCGAAGTCGTGGTGTGAGTTTTGTAGGTTTCTTGTAATGTAGTCATAAAACGTTCTATGGCAGCATCAACCTCTTCCTCAGTTTCTATGTATACATTTCTCGGGAGCACTTCTTGTAGGTCGGTTTTATATTTTGACAGGTCAGTTGTCCTTGTAGTCGGTTTGTGCCAGTTGTATTGATGGTCTTTGTTAACATCCCATTCGTAATGTAGTGGATTATGGTCGGAATCGAGTTCTTGAAGTACTGATAAGGTTTCTGGCGATATTTTTAGGTTGGTTAGAACTATGTCGAGGATGTCTGGTTTATGGAGATGGTTTCCGGGATAGAATGTTGGTGATTCTGGTGCTAGCACTTTGTAGTCGGTCTCGTTGGAGTGTTCCTCTAGTATCCGTCCGTTTCTGTTCGTCATCCGGCAGTTCCATAATGTATTTTTACTGTTTAGATCTCCACCTAGTAGATAGTTGCAATTTACCGTAACTTGGTCTAGGTCGCGTTTTAGAAGGGTCTTATTCAGAGGGTTATAAACAGCCACAAAATTAAAAGGCCCAATTTTTGTATTTATGCCTACTGCCGTGGCCTCGAGGTTATTGGTGTCCTGGATATCGGCTCTGTAGTGCGGAAGATAGTTCTTGACTAAGTCAGCTGTCCCCCTCCCCCCTGTTAGGATTTCGGTCCTTTCAGTAGATGCTGTAATCTAGGATGTGTAGTCGTCTGGTTTCCTGCAGATGAGTTTCGCAGATTAGTGCTATGTCGATCCCATATGTTCTTAATAAGTCCTCAAATTCTTGAGCCTGCCCCTAGTCAGTGGCTCCTTTTAGAGGTATCATTAGTTTTGTAGTCTTGTCTTCTGCCTGCTTTATTTTTGTTAGATACGGTCTGAGGTGTTTCAGTAATCAACATATGTCTAGTTCTTTGAAATGTTTATTATTTCCTTTAAATCTATTGAAGAAATTTTTCCCTGTTCCTTCTGTTGATATGCGTCTTCTCTTCTATTCATTAAGGTGTCTCTGTAGGTGCGTTGTGTTGAGTTAGTTTTTGTAGGTGTCGCTGTTTTTTGAGGTAGTGTAGGGAATTCCTTATTAATTGAAGTCACCGTTTGTGTGTAGGTAAAAGATTTTCCTTCTTCTGTTGCCTCTGCTCAATCTTCTTTTCGATAAGTTTTTGGTGTGCTCGGCATTTTGTATAGTTAGCTGTGTGCTTGCCTCTGCAATTCACACAACTTGCTGGAATGGACGTATCTTTCCTCGGACAATCTGAGGTAAAATGGAGTATTAAACATTTTACGCATCTCGGGTTGTTAGAGCAGTTATTTTTTGAATGCCCAAATTTATGGTATCTGTGGCATTGTATTATGAAGTTATGGGGCTGTACGAAATGTTCTATTTTCACTCTGGTGTTGTTCAGATAAGTTTCTTGAAATAGTTGAAAGTTTTTGTCAGTTCTTGTGAGAGTGCAGACAAAGATTGGTAGTAGTTTGAAGTTGTCCTGTACGCTATTTTAATTATGTGTCCGTGATGTGAACTGATGCACATCAGTCACGGTGTATCCTAGTGACTCTAGTTCATCCTTGATGTCTTCAATCGGCATATTTGGTGGGAGGCCTTTTATTACAATTTTGATGGGTTTGTCCCTTGGCATTGTGTACGTATGACACTCTTGTCCTGTCTTTTTTAGTAGTGTTTGTAATGCTTTAAATTCTTCTATCGTGGTTTTGTGAATTTTCAGGCCATCTTGTATGTAAAAACCTTGAATGTTCCTACCATGGATGTCTTCATAGTCTTAACAATATTTGAATAGTTGGCCGTCCCTGCGATGACTATAGGTGGTTTCTTAGGTTTGGTTTTCTGAACTTCTGCGGTATTACCCTTGGTGCTTGTGCTTGGTAGATCTGAGGTTTCCATTGTCTGCTCATTGTCTGACATTGTCTCGAATTTGTTTGACAACCTGATTGCTTTGGGTGGTTTTTCCTCTTTAGCTTTGAATAAAAGTTTCCTTTTTAGTATAGTAGCTCCAACAAAATCATTGTTGTCGCCCTTATCTTCGTCTGATATATCTGACTCACTCTCGAGATCCCTGGATAAATCCTGGGTTAGTTGTCTTTTCTGTTGCACTCGCACATTGTCAGTGTGTTTGTCCGTTATATTTTGTTGTTAGCATTAAAATGTGCCGACAACACTTTAAGTTATTTTTGTAAATTTAGTAGTAGTATTTGTTTGTAACTATATCTCGAGAGAATTGTTCGTCAAAGTTTAGTCCAATTTGTAGAATGCTCACCATTTCTAATGAAGAATTTCAGTGGATTCGCCGTCTGTTCAGGATAGGCTGGAGCCTCAGCTGAGATGTCCGGTTGGACGTCGGTCGCTCGTAATCCTCTCTTGTCGCTCTGAATATCCGTATCGTGAGCAATATCACTCAATGACTCTTCATGTAAGTTAGTTAAATATCCATAATGTTGTTTTATTGTTTTTAATAGGTACTCAGTACTGGTTCATTGTCTGTGACTAGCCTAACCATTCACAATTTTTTATTCAACACGTCTGAATATGTGTTCATTTTACACGTATATATGATAAATAACTATAGTGATGTATTGATAAGGAGGTAAGCATTTTAGAGTTAATCTACCCCCACATGTGTGGAAGGATCGTGGGAAACCGCTTAGAATAATCACTATCAGTAGACCCGAACTGGATTCAAGCCCCAATCTGCCAACTATCAGCAGTCCAGTCTTTAAATTAAATCAATTACAGTTGCAGAAAAAACTGGTATGTATTCCTCATAAGAACCAAAATTATCTTGTTAATCTCAACAAATATACTCTAGACCATTATCTAAATTTTAAATACAATGTTTTAGATATAAAAATAAAAAATTTACAATATAAAATATACGTAAACTACCCTTAAATTATTTATAATTTTTAATATAAAACAGTATTCTTTTTTAACGTGAAGAACTATTCCCAGATACACATATTAAAATCAATCTTTAAGGTGAGTTTCTTATATTTCAAACTAACAATAATTTATCGTAAGCAAACTAACCTTTAATTAATGAAATTTAGAAAAATAAAACATATTTTTATTGATAATGTATAATAGTTCACCAAAACTAATTTTGAACAAATTCTATAGCTATATTTTTAAAAACTAAACTTTACAAAAATCAGTTATCTGTAACTTTCTATAAAATTATATTTTTAATAGAAGTATAAACATTTATATTTATTTATTTGTAAATATATACAAAAATATTTCTTAGTTGTTTGCAGATGACTTGTATTTATAATATCGAATTTTAAATAGATACTATATCATACTATGTATTTATAATTATTTATAATGTAAAATACTTTACAGATACCCATTTTTTTTTATCAAATAACTAAAACAATTTTAGTAAAATCCCAAAGATTTAAAAAATAGCTCACAAGCCAAATTTTTTTGATAAATCCATCCCCAAACAAGTTATGAACCATCCTATCAAATTCATTGTGAGCTATGTAATGAATTTGGCCGGCTTATTCCTCTAAAATACTTTGACTTCGGTAAGCCAGATTAAGGTAGACTTTTTCAATAAAAATCAATAAAGCAGAAGGTGGACTGGATGGTACTAGCTCAAGCAAAGTATAAGTCAAGTACTTTTGTTATTGTGGCAATGTATTTCAAGCTCCCAATGCAATATAGTAGTGAATAATATACTTTAATGAATAAACCTCTATATTAAAACAAACATATTAATTTAAGAACCAAATTATAGAAAACAATAAATTAAAGATTTTAAAGTGATTATAAACTAATTATATAATATTTTTTTACTGTTTTAAGTTCAAAAGGAAGTATTTGGGAATAAATAAAGCAATTTTTCCAACTGGTTGCAATCGGTACAGTATTGAAGAGAGTTTTCCCAAATTTTTCCATCCATGTCCTCAATAGTACCGCTATATTTATTAAGAACAATTTACTAAATCACATCAAAAAATATCATGTCACAGTACATAAAAATGTTTTTGTATTATAATGATTACCAACACTTTTTTCTATTAGCAGTCCACACAAATACACTGTTTTAGTTGTGAATTGACCCCTGCACAGGCGTCATGCACCTGGGATCAATATATCAAACATTTCACCATGTCCTCCACAGAGTATTCTTCACAACAGGAACGAAACAATTCTTCTGTCTGAACTTCAATATTAACACTAGATTTTGCTAAAGTGGACGATAGGCTTTCTCCGTTATGATGTGTAACTGCTTTTTCTGAATTTCTCCGCACAGAAGAAGATTTTATTTCTTGTTGCAATTTTATTTTTAATTGTTTTGGCCTTTTTCATTTTATTTTTCAACTCTTTTACTTTGGCCTGTGCATTTGCAATTCTTTTGTCATTTTCAAATCATTCTTATATGGACTGCTTGTATGCACAGTAGCTAGTTGTATGATGATCAACGCACCTTGTGTTGATACGTTTATGGGTGTTTGGGAACTTAGAGGATTAGCATCAATTGACACATTGATTTGAGAGATATTTGCTAGTCCAGCTTTTGGCTCCTGTGCAACATCCAGTCATTCAATGGTTGAATCTACAGTAGGTGCAGTAGATGGTCCATAGTTGTATCTTCGTTAGGTATTACATTTATATCACCATCTTCATTAGAATCAAGATGATCAGTTTGTAAATTGTCGGAGTCTTTAAACACATTATGGTAAACTGGATCAATTAATAGAATTATCAACAGACTTTGCACTTGCATATGCTTCTACCTTAATTGATTCACCTGGTACTCTGTATTACACAGGAAGGGATTGGTACGAAGACATTTTTCAACAGCTTTTATGTAGTATCCTGTCAGTGGTTTTAAAAATGACTTTTCTAACAGCTGAATCCGTTGAGAAGTCTCGACAAACAACCACAACATAATTACTACGGATTCTCTTGCAATTTCCATAGTATCCAAATTATTTGAATGTGTTGTGTGGTCGTCCCGAAATAGGAGAAAGTCTTTTTAATCGATGTTTTACTTGACGATAGCAATAAAATGTGTTAGCCATTGGATGAAAAGGTCAACGTTTATTTGCCTGTTTAAGAATACTCAAACAAACCCCCAGGCGAAGCTCCAACTTTAATTCCTTAGTCATTAACATGTTATTAAAAATTAACACTTGAAGGTCGTAAATCCTTGATACACAAATTCAACATAGTATTGTTGTATCTACACATATTTTCCCATTTGAACTTGTTCAAATTTGACGTTTTTTTTGGTGTTTTTTTTACATTATTTTTTGCACATTCCTGATGCCAGACTCATCAACATTAAACAAGTGAGGGGTGTAAAAATGGTTTTCATCTACAATCTTCTCCAAATTGTCAAAAAAATTATGAAAATTATTTTTATTTAATTCTTTTACACCTACCATTGATATCGCTTCTGATTCATGCAACAATATGTTTCGATGACGCTATTTAAAAGTGCAAAAATATTTTTTACATGTCATTACGGTATCTTGGTTGAAGTTATGTGGAGTATGTTTCCGTCCTGATATTTGAAATGATAATTTGCTAACGTCAATTAGTATCATATATAATTTAAAATTATAATATGACATCTTTTTCTAAATTTCAGTTGTCAGGGTAGCTGTATAGCCTAAAACCGTTTTACCATACTTAGCTTTCATATTCTTGAAGTGAAAGTGGTGCTTGGGTGATGACTTTGGATTACCGCACTGGCGACAACATTCATTAAACCCCATGTCACGATTTCTATAAGCTTAGAGGTCTCGTTCCATATCGGATTCACTCAAAGTTCCATATTATCGTTTCGCCATTCTGTAACATACATAGGACATAAGTGTTATTTATTTTTGTCGTAGTCTTTAATACAATTTTTATATAAAATAGTAATTATGAGACTTGGAAGAATATATAGTTCATTCGTACCTTTGAGAATTAGGAACCCAACCGTTATACAATAAGGGTAACCACTTGTAATTTTACAAATATCCTTATTCTTAACCTCAAACTAGTACTACGCTAAGAATGAACCATCAGTTACTTGTAGGGTTAATTATATTACAATAATTATTATACGGAAATAAGTAAAACTTACCTTTGGGATCAGTAGGCTATATCCATAGATACGACGATATTTAGACTTACATCGAGATTCACTGAAAATAAATAACATTCATAAAAAAGCGCAACGTAGGGTAGCGTATGGTAATATTTTATCGGCCATCACAACACAATGGGAGGTTCAGGTCGTACACATTAGAGCATTCTACAATTTTTATTTTCCAGAAAATCAATGATGGTACTATATTTGCAGCTCTCGTAATTTGCTACTATACAAACAAGCTAAGGCATATATTTTATATTTAAGCTCTCTATAAAATGTGATTTAAATTAAATTAGTTTGAAAACGACACTTGGATAAGGTACTTTAATTTTTAGTTCATCAATACTCCTCCACTATATATACATGCTTGTCTGAGCTACATCATTCTGTAGCTCAGTTTGTGGAAAGATTAGTGAGTACTAATGAACCATTGTCCAGGGGACATCCCAATGTACTAATAGTACAGCCTTTCCATGGAAGATCTTGCCATATCCTGATGAGATGAGGTGATGGTGATAGTCAGTATGATGGCGATAATGAGTATGATGGTGATAGTGAGTGGGATGGTGATAATAAGTATGATGGCGTTAGTGATAATGATGGTGAGGGTGAGTATTATGGTGATAGTGAGTATGATAGTAATAGTGAGTATGATAGTGAGCATGAAGAAGATAGTGAGTATAAAGGTAATAATGAGTATTTAGGTGTGGAACCAGTAGAAACTCTTATGCCAATCTTAGAATGATTAACAAAACACTGTTGATCGTCGGGGTGATTCTCATTTTGAGAAAATTACCCAAAGCACCATCGAAGAAACGAATTTGACACCCCTACTCTCGTAGCCATGTGCAATGACCACTACACCATCAGGCCGTTTACTGTTTGACTGAGAAATCTTGAACGCATTCAGAAGCCATTCTAAAGGTTTTCTTATTTAACTTAAAGAATATGCTTTTGAATGGCATAGGAATACACCCAAATATAAGAGGCCAGGAATTGTCCCATCCTCAGCTTTTTTCTTAACTCATAGTTTTAAGGCAGAGTCTGTGATGGACATGTGGATTCATCATTGGAGCTATCATCATACCATAACTGTAATTCAATGAAGTATTGTGCAAATTTTAAAAATATTCCGGGGCTCAAAAGCAGTGGTATTAAATAATTGTCCAAGGAGATCCAAGTTAGCTTCCAAGGTCGTCAATGGAGGAGCTTAAAAGCTTCTGTGCAGGACTGAACGGCCAGGGAGGGGAAGCACAGGTAAGGAAAGAGAGAGAGAAGGGAGAATAAGGAAAATAGTTAAAGGGAAGGAAGAAGAAAAGGAGATGAAAGGAAAGATTTAGGATAGATTTGTGCTGGACGAGGTACGTCATGCAAAGAAGCCTCCCCTTTAAGTCGCCTCTTAGGACAAGCAGGTGTTACTGCGGGATTATTCTAAACCCCGTCCCGCAGGGGGTACCTGTCTTATAAATTGCCTCTACTAGGATGCTTGGATCTTAGCAACATATTTAACAAATTAAGGCTTCCATAAACTACAACTCGTAGTAGCCAAAGTTGATGTTTATTCGAAGCAATACCTTGCACCTTAGCTAGGGCATATTAAAATAAAGAATAAAATTCATCAAATTTATTAAGTTCATTTTTAAATAAACTAGTTATATGTGTAACACGGTATAAATATTGGAATATGTTCCCTATTTAATGCTAGGTAAGAATAACTAATAATCATATTGTTATTTCATAATGAGTATATAAATGTGATCGGTGCGTAGTACACGACATTTTAACTGGAAAACCTGATGATAAAAGACCCATTGTTAGGCTGATACGTTGATGGGAGTTTAGTTAGAAAATATTTTTGTAGCATATGGTGTGTCAACTTAGGGATTGAATGAAGATGTTTAAGGATTGGGTGAATGGCTAGATAAATTTCTGGTGACCTTGAACTATCGAGTTCTAAGGTTAAAAATTTAATTGTTACAATATATGTAATGTATACGGTTCTCCACATGTATCCTTGCTTTTTAAAATAAACTTATATTATAGGGATATTAGTTGCAACATGAGTAACTAGAAGGTGGATGTAATTGTAATGAGTTTTCGTACAGTCACAAATTATCTCACAGCCAATAGGAAGTAGCCAACTTGAAGTGAGCTAAACGTGAAATTATGTAGGGAACTAGGAGTGTCAAGAAGGGCCATAGAGGTCTCTGGAAACTTTAAAAGAGATGTTTATAAATCATCTAGTGAAACAGTTTACTATATTTAATGACCACAACCTTTGAAGTAAATGATGTTGATGTGTACGTCCTCGCCTTTTGTGTTCCCACGTACTTGGGGAGTAAGTAATAACTTCCTGCAATGTGATGTGTATGTGTATGCAAGTCACCATTGGCCACGTGGTAGACCCAAAGGAACCGCTCTTGGAGGTCGATCGTTTTCGGGGTGAAGGTATGCTCATGTATGTCTATCATATGTACAAAATGTTCAATATGTAAATACTTGGAGATTGTTGGTTGTGTGGTAAGACCAATATAATATATTCCCTACTGACAAAAAAAAGTGAAACAAATAAAGTCTTATATATCAAACGCGCGAGATTTTATAAAAATACGATTTATTAGCCTGAAAATATTTAATAAATAAGCCCAAGTACTTAGCATATCTGCAAATATATTATAATATAAAAAGGTCTTACAAATGTTTAAAAAATAAATTTTATTAACCGACTGTTGATTGCAGCTCTAAATACTACAGGACTAGATCTAAAGCACAATTAATAAATTTAACAATATCCATCTTACGTTAAATATTTGTTTCAAAGTCTTCCATAACTGGTCTTTAAATTGAAACTATTAATTTAATTTCTTTATTTGCGTTGAAGATATTTAATCTACGTTCCAGTACGTGGATCATTTCAACAGACATTATCTGCGACGAATTATGAATGAAGAAACGGTAACTAATAATGATTATTATTACGTTTTTTAATAGAGTTGTCG
>CABFWB010005422.1:0-38595 GCA_902151455.1 Timema bartmani | reverse complement strand
AAAAAAAAAAAAACATTTTTAGGGTACGACTTTTTTTCAAAATGGAGAATGCAAGCGAACTTTTAAGAACGGAGCTATATCTTATTTTATTCACCACAAAAAACCATACCAATATGTAAAGTTCATGTTATCAAAAAGTGAACGATTGTTATGCTTAACAACTACACTATCACGCCAAAGTTACGTTAGGCTAGTTTGGTGCTCTGCCTAGCGCCTCCCTTGAGCTGGTGCCCCGGGCAGCCGCCCACTTAATCCGGCTCCTAAGCCACCCCTGGATAGACACAAAAGTAAGACCCACTTTGTTTGGGGGAACATACAATTTCAAGGATCCATAATAAAAGTAAAATCGTATGCGAATCTTGCCGCGGGAAATCCAAACATTACTGTTCTCACATCCCCCATTGAACTATGTTGTGACGTCAAGTCAAAAACTCCGTTAGCCTTTATTATTCTATATAACTGTGTCGCCAGTAAAGTATAGGAAGACGCTCGCATACCACTGTGCATGGTTTTAATTGTTAAACTATTATTTTACAGTAATATGACCGTTTGTCCTCGAAATAAGACTTAGGCCTATGTGATGTCCCGGACTGATTTTTGCACCCAGTTTGTTAAATAAATTCATACAATTTGAAATTATCCTATTTGGATCAAATAAGGAAAAACAAATACTATAATCATTTCAATTGTCATAAAGTTTCAATGTAAAATCGGGCAACAGTGCCCATCAATATAGCCAGCAAAAAGTGTTCGTCAATCCCTTTGAAATTTTAACTTTTGGCTCTGTGTGTACGCTAGTTCACTACTTTCGTGTACCGTATCCTATATATATATATCTGCAGATAATGACCTGACGTCAGTCGTATGAAGATGTGAAAGTAGGTCTAGTAGCCTGTCAGATAAAGTTCTTACTGTATTTATTTATGTGTACTATTGCCATTGGTAGTATGAAGCCAAAACAGATTAACCAGAGGCTGTGACACCAATGATAGTAGCTCTTAGTAGCCGGTGATAATCACACGACCATCACAGATTCTGCTTTAAAATATGAGTGTTTTTATCGTATAGAATTACTGACCGGGAGGGACATGACATCCAGGTTAGGTCGCCTGTATGTAGACTGGTGGCACATAGCGTTGTCCCAAAGTATAATATTAGTCCAGGAATATTGTAAAAAAAAACCGGTAAACCCGGACAAAATTCGGAAAAAGCTGAAAATTTTAGGATCGGCTCAGAATTACATGCCTGACAACATATCAAAAGTCTCCTAAAGTCCAAGGCTTGGCTTTTTTTTTTTTAGAAGACCCCAAAGTTCTAAAAGTCCATAAATACCTAAAAATTATTTAAAGTGGGTAAAATTTCAGGATCGACTCAGAATTATATACTTAACTGCATAAAACGTCCCTAAAAGTATGAGGCTTGGCTTTTATGGTAGAAGACCCCAAAGCTCAAAAAGTTCATAAGTACTAATAAATTATTTTAAGGTGGGAAAAAATTATAAGAAAGCATAAAATATCAGGATTGACGCAGAATGCTTTACAACATATCAAAAGTCCCCAAAAGTCCGAGGCTTGGTTTTTTTTAGAAGATCCCAAAGTTCAAAAAGTCCACAAACACTTAACAATTATTTTAAAGCGGGAAAATTATAAGAACATAGAAAATTTCAGGAGTGACTCAGAATTATATGCTGTACAACATATCAAAAGTCCTCCTAAGCCCCATCCTCTTCTAGTTCTTAATAAATTCGTGACCTCCATCCTCTTTCCGCGAAATGATATCTTGGATACGCTAGAGATATCTTGTGAATCTCTCAAGCGTGAAAATAAATCAACAACAGTTATTTAATCATATTGTGTGTGTATTTCCATCTGGACCTGAGTTAATGAAGTTCTTTTCAAATGAGCTAGCACCTACATCTATGTCTTTGTTTGACGAAATATCGATGAGGAAGACGAGGAAATCAGCCCGCGCTGAAGTCTTAGTCGGTTTCACCTTGCAAAGAAAATGCACCGAAAGACACAGTGTTTGTTGTAGATGGTGGGTACCTTCTTCATATCATTATTTGGCTGAGACCAGTGACTTACAGGATTATTTGCATGGCATGTTCATCTTATATGATGAAACATTTTAAGTGTTCATCAACAGTAGTGTTTGATTGGTATTAGGGTCCATCGAACACTAAAGTGGAAGAGCAGAAGTGCTGGAGCAGCAAGAAAACCTCGGTAGATTTATCAATAGTGACATGGTTGCCACATCCTCTTAAGAAGAGTTTCTAGCAAATTGCAAAAACAAATCACGTTTTATCAAACTTCTAACACACATCCTACGGAATTGTGGCATATTGGTCCAGTTAGCAAGCGGAGATGCAGATTGTATTATTGTTTCGACAGCCATTGAGTTATCAGCTGGGCATCATGTAACAGTTATAGCAACTGATACAGATATCCTTACCATGCTAGCTGCGCGTGCACTTTCAAGAAGTAAGCTCTCTCTCCTAATTCCTGGAAAAACTGCAAACCTGATAAAATTTCAAATATCGTGGAGCTCCAAGAAGCTCTAGGTGCTGTAAAAAACACCCTCCTGTTTACTCATGCAATGACAGGTTGGGATACGACATCTGCCCTTTTCAGAAAAGGAAAGAAATTGGCTTTTGACCTCCTCCAAAATGATAAAGAGCTGTCCAGGAAAATGCTAATTTTCAATGATCCTTCTACTACTCCTGACGAAGTAGCTTCAGCGGGAGAACTGTTTATTTTGTCTCTGTACAAAAAAGGAAACTGCAACTCCCTAGATAAAATATATGTCCAAACTGTAGCTCGTTAATCTGTCACTGCTCCTTCGACATCGCCGTGATTCCACCTACCAGTGCTGCTACCCGCCAACATTCACTTAGAGTGTGTTTGCAGGTGCAACAGTGGTTAGATAATCTGCTCACACCAACGGACTGGGGTTGGCAGCTTATTGGAAAGGTAAATATATTATTAAATCAAGACTTTTTTTTTGTTTACATTTTAATCTATTCGATCTAAATTTATATAATATATTTTAAAGAAAATTGCAAAATTTCGAATTATTCGTCTTGTTGTGTTAACAGGAGCTTGTTTCTGCCATGACATTTCTCCCTCCAGCCCCAGAAAAGCATTTGCATCTTATCTGTTGTGGCTGCAAGAAAGGTTGCAAACACAACTGCGAATGCAAGAAGAGAGGGTTGGCGTGCTCTACAATGTGTCGCTGTTCGAGAGAAGAGTGCAGCAACTCCCCGTTTATCATTATGGATAGTGAAGAAAACGTGGACGAAAAATAAACTCTAACATTAAATTTATTAATGAGGTGAGATAAGTGCGTGTGTTAACTTTAAGGAATTCACTTAGGGATGAATTTATCTGGGACACGAGTGAAACTCATTTTTATTTGTGCCTTGGAGGCTAATTTACTAGTGCATTTTTTGAACTTTTGGGTCTTCTACCATAAAAGCCAAGCCTCAGACTTTAGGGGACTTGTGATATGTTGTAAAGCATGTGATTCTGAGTCGATCCTAAAAATTTCAGCGTTCCGCTAATTTTTTCTCGCTTTAAAATAATTTATAATTACAATACTTATGGACTTTTTGAGCTTTGGGATCTTCTACCAAATAATCGAAACCTCAGACTTTAAGGGACTTTTGATGTGTTGTAAAGCATATAATTCTGAGTAAATCCTGAAATTTTCTGCTTTCTTATAATTCTTTCCCGCCTTAAAATAATTTTTTAATACTCATGGACTTTTTGAACTTTGGGGTCTTCTGCAATAAAAGCCAAGCTTCGGAATTTAAGGGACTTTTGATATGTTGTAAGGCATGTAATTCTGAGACGATCATGAGATTTTCAGCTTTCTCCGAATTTTTTCCGGGCTATTTTCTGATAATCCTGGACTATATAGGAGGCTGTCTACATGTCGTGCCCGCGAAGAGATGATAGTGAATAAAGATGTGTGTGCTTGTGGGAGTCTTAAACTTAATTTAAGCATAATTTACCAACTCCTGGTGAGCATTGGGATAATTCCTCTTAAGGTGGGGTGCTAGTGAGTACGAGTTTAGTGCTTTAATTTTGCAGTTTTTATAGCATAAACATTTTTTGGCCAATATAAATCGATTATTTCTTCTACAGAAACATAGAGTTTAGTTCTCTGCACATGCTAATCTCAACAGTTCTGGAATATCTGTCACGAGCATAGCGGCATTTGGTGACAAACTTTTTAAATAAAGAGAAAAGTTGTCATTTAATTCCAGGACAACTTTGACAAATATTCAAGAACTGTTTAAGACTAGCATGTGCAGAAAACTAAACTCTATGTTACTATAGAATAAATATTTGATCTAGTTTGGCCAAACAATGTTTATGCTATAAAAACTTCAAAAATACCGCCCTAAACTCACGCTCACTAGCACCCCACCTTAAGGGGAAAATACCCAAGGTAGGCCTACTAGCTGAGAATGGAACCCGAAACCTCTAGGTTCGTAGCCATATGCACTGATCACTACTATACACCACGGGGATGGATAAAATACGATGAAAGAATGAATCTGGCTTGCTCAGTGGTAGAACATTGGCGTGCTAAACCAAAGGTCCCTGGTTCGATTCCCGTGTCTAGGTATCACTTTTCAGATTAAAAAAAAAAGTTCATATAAGACTTATTTCCGTAATTGTTATAATTCATTTCCCAAGATTCGCATTTCATATACAAATTAATTGTATAGCGTTGATTTCGTCCATTTTTTTTAGCGCCACGTCTTACTACTTGTTCAATTACGCTAGTGAGTTAGAGATGAGAAAGGTTGGATTTAGAAGTAGTGTACCTGCATTTGCGTGGAGTGAGAGTGAAAAACTACCCTCGGTATACCCTACCGGGGTTTGAACCCCGATCTCTCTGTGATCGGCAGTTTAGATTATGGCGAGAATAGCGCTTTAAATCATGCAGCCACCGAAGAGGGTCAATCCAGTCAACTAACAAGATAAGTCAAAGAATAATTATTATCCTATGACCCGCCTCGGTGACGTAGTTAAATAATGCGCTGGTTTCGTGTTGAGCTAGACAGCCGAGGACGGGGAGATCGAGGTTCGAATCTCGCACGGGTGAACTGGGGATGATTTTTCCTAAATTATTATTCACTCTCTCTCTCTTCATGAAAATGCGGGTTCACTTCCTCTACATTTTGCCTTCCCAATTCTTATCACATTAGCGTAATTAGTAGGCTAATTAGGCGTATAACCCAAACAGGTAGTAAGACTCCGTATTTATTATTATTATTATTATTACTAACTATCCTATGACATCAAGTTGGTTTTAGCGGATGGCAGCTTTGACCGGGAGAGCTATAGTATCTAGTTCTGCCGCATGTGTATGTAAACTTTTAGCTATTCTTGTGGAACAGAAAGTTGTCCAAGGTACAACTATGGAGGCTGTCTACACATCGTATCCTGAATGAGATGTGATGATAGTGATTATGAAGGTGTGGAGCCAGTCAGTAATGATTTTAAACCTAAATAAAGCCTAACTATCCCAAACCCTGCTGACCGATGGGATAGTTCCCCTTCCGGTAAAAAGTACCTACGATTCCAGCCGGGAAACGAACCCGATACCTCTAGGTTCGTAGCCATGTGTACTGACCAATATACCACGAGGCCGGTTAACTTAGTAACACTCTAAAATCAGTTGCTCTCAACCTGTTGGAACTCCTGTAGCATCTTCAATTACCGACAAAGCCCTCACCTCCCCGCCATCATTCCATTCATTATAAAAATATTAATCTAATTAACTACTAAAATTGAGCTTTCATAAAAAATACTTCAATATGAAACAAAATAATTCTTATAGATTGTCTCAATTATAAGCTTGTGGCCCCCTATATTATACATAATTGACTCTTAACTGACGCTGATAGGATTCAAATTATTAAAGTATAAATATTTTTAGTTTCAAATATTTATTTTTTATCATTACCTCACATTTTACCTGGAAACACTATTTATTCATAAGTTTGGAATTTCTAGTTAGATGAAGTACTTTGCATAACTTACCATACTCAAAGAAATACGCTTGGCTTCGCATTATGAAGGACTCTCGCTGCTTAATTCATTTAAATATAGATAGCTTCGCATTGCACAGGAGGGGTGCTAGAATGAAGAAATGTCGCTGCTTACCTTACTTAAATATAGGAAGTTAGCTTTGCATTACACAGAGGAGGGGAGGGGGGTGCTTGAATGGCTGTCGTTACCTATAATCCATTCACGGTAGGAATTACTCTCTGAAAGGTCTTTTTTCCTACCAATATCCTACTATATAATAGCTTTCTGGTAGGGAAAAAGGCCTTTCAGAAAACAATTCCTACGGTGAACAGAATATACTTTACTTAAATACACTTGGCTTCTCATTCCGCAAGTACCTATATGAAGGACTGTCGTTGCTTAACTTATTAAAAAGAAGTATAATGGACCTCGCATTGCACAAGGGCCTAAATGAAGGACGATCGCTACTTACCTCGAAAATACACTTGGCTTCGCACTGCGCAAGTGCCTGAAGTTGCCTGAGTGACTTTAAGCCATTGGCGCACTTCTCCCCCAGTAAGTTCAACAAACAAAATAAGAACAGCGTCCCAAACTCATATCTTGATAACGGCACTTTTCTATTTTTAATAAACATTTCAAAAAGTTATTTGTATTTTAAAAATAATCAAACACTACACATCAAACAAATCACCACACAAATCGAAACAATGTTTCTCAATTATTAATTTTTTTTATGATTTTATGTTGAGTGATTTTTACATGTCATTCAACATCTTTTTCTCATTTTAATTAAATTTAATAAACACGTAGTCACACATATACAATACTTAAAATGTAAAGGTATGTATTGATCCATTTTTTTTTCTCGTACTAATTTGTAACACAACCGACACTACGTCAATGTTCCCCGGGGGAATGTTTTACCGAATGGAACGTTTTTGGAATGGCGCGCACATATTATATGACCAGTAAACACGTCGAGTGATTGAATGGGTGGGTTAGAAAGAGGCAGGACAACGTGACACTTTACGCACGCGCTCAAACAGGTGTCTTTCCTTCCTACCTGAAGTAATCCCCCCCCCCTCCACAAACACATCACTTTATCCCTCTTGCAAGCCTTTCTGTCTTCATGAAGCCCTATACTTCAGTCGCTGTCGATATAGCACCTTTCACGTCTTTGTCACGAGATACAAGTTTTTTTAAAAGAGGGATTTGTAGGGTATATATAACGTCAATCACCAAGATTTTTTTATTTAGCACCGTATCATACTATCCGTTCTGGTTATACACCTATGTACTAATTACTCTAACGTGTTATGGATGAGGAGGGTTGAATCTATAAGAAGTATACCCTCATTTGCGTGAAGGGAGAGTGGGAAACCATTTAGGGAAAACCACCCACACTAAACCCGACCAAAATCTAACTCCAATCTCTCTATCATCGGCAATCTAGATCGAAAGTAGCGCCTTAGGTTAGACCATGCGGTCGCCGAAGCAGGTCATCACCGAGATGATTATTGATATAATCTAAAGAGTATTAAGAGGATAGTTGAGAGAAAATGCACCCACCCTAGCGTGGAGGGAGGATGAGTAAACTACCGTGATAAATCACATATTAACTCGGCTGGGATTCAAACTCCGATCTCCTCCTCCTGTCAATGATATTCATTCGTGTGCAGCCCAGACTTTAAAGCAATCTCTGCCGGTCGGTGAAAAGTTTAAAATGTAATAACAATCACACATGTCAGAAGAGGGCTATCATTTAAAGAGTGTATACCAACGTTAAAAATCGGTCGGTAACGTGTCGTCCGACACCTTAAAAAAGCTCAATCGGTAGCGTGTTTGTTTAGTGAGGCAAGGGGCCCAGGCTCGATTCCTGGTGTCGACGAAAAAACTATCATTGGTTAAATGTGGGTTTCCCCTTTCAGAGTGATTAATTAACGGTCGGGGGGCTGAATGTTGTGCCTGTTCTAGATTTAACTAAGTTTATAAGTCGTGTGCTGATATAATCAGCCGGTTCAGAAAGTAAACGTTGAATATATTAGATAAATTTAAAAAAAAGAGGTAGCGTGTCTGTGTACTAGTATAAAGGTATCATATTCAATCCCCGGCTAGGATTAAAAGTAAATGCACTACAATGGGACAGTGAAAATACTGTCACAATCTGTCTCATGTAGCGTGTTCAGAACACCTGTTGCTAGAGCAGCAAGCCCCCTAATTTTACCTTCCCAGCATACTATTGTGGCAGTGATATTAGAGAATAGCGCCCCTGGCTCTTCACCGGTCAACGACCATCCACTAAATATAGCAACCCTTCTCTGGGAATAGACGGGTAAGTTGGGTTTAGAATAGGGGGTAAACACATACAGGAAGTGGGGTGTTAACTAATACTTCATCTCTCTGCCAAACTAAGAAACTGGTGGATTGTTTACAGTAAGTAGTTTCAAGAATAGAGATAGGAGGTATAGATAGTTGATCTATGGTTCAAGGGTTTTAAAGAAAATATTCCATCCCACTAGTTTTGTATATGTGTGTGAGAGAGTGTGTGTGTTTGTGTGTGTGAGTGTGCTTTTTATATGCATTATGATTTAAAAAACAAATTTCAGATTTAGTACTACACTACGTTTACCTTGAATTTTTTTTAGCACCATGTCTTACTACCCGTTCGGGTTATACGCTTATATACTAATTAAACTGATGTGTTAAAGATTGGGAACAGGTTTAATTTAAAGTAGGTGTACCAGCATTTTCATGAAATGAGAGTGCTAAACCATTTAGGAAAAAATATCAGTGCATCCGACCGGGATCAAACACCAATCTCCCCGTCTTCGGCAGTCTAGTCTAACACGAGAGTAGCGCGTTAGACCATTCGGTCACCGAAGCGGGTTGAAAATATGTTATTAAGAGAATATACATTTCTTACATCTTGAAAAGTTACTACATCTACTTTCACGTATTCATACGTCAAGTCATGTGATTTTCAGCGGTCACTTTTGATAAATATTATCAATACCTATAAAATAATACTAATCGCATGGTTTACAGCAAAAATGATGTTTTTATTTTCCAAAAGATGTTCCAAATGTTCATTCGTAAGAAATTCTTACATTGACCGATTACACTATAACCTTATCTTGAAACCCTAGCTGGTTAGCATTCAAGAACCGGGGTGGATTTACGCATAGGCCTAATATGCACGTGGATACAGTGGCAGATATTAGGAGTGGCAAATTTTGAATGACAATCTTTTTTCTACCAGGTAAAATAATTTTATGGCTTTAATCAATGAAGTCCAATGTGTGCGTGATCGTTGCGATTTGCTTTTGGAAGGCAATCTTAGCCAAAATACTTGATTGTGTGCTGTATCTAGCCAGGCAAACCCTACCCTAACGTGGTCATTCAGAAGATATAAGCACAGAGAGTAGGCCTAATTGTGAATATTTCTTAGAAATACTTAAGGTACTTGCCAAATATGATCCAATTGCCAATCAGCATCTTCATAAAGTTAAGCAGACAGATGGCTACGTTGTGTTTTATCTTTTTCCCCGCAGACTCAGAATGAGTTCATCACCCTGCTCGGTGATCATATTAAAAAAAATTTAAAGGCCAAGTATTTTACTAACATGTTTGATAGTACTCCGGATATTTCTCACATTGACCAAATGTCCCAAATTATTCGATATGTGCACATTGAAGATACCGAAGTCTGCGTGGTAGAGTCTTTCATTGTCTTTATTCAATTACATGGGAAATCTGCTGATGCCATTACAAAACAGATTTGTGACACGTTGCAAGCAGATGGCCTTAAGCTGGAGCACTGCTAGTCTGTTACGGCCAAGGATACGACAGTGCCGCAACGATGGTTGGACATATTAGTGGTGTACAAAAACGTATTTTGGATATTAATCCCAAAGCAGTGTTTGTGCCATGTAGCAACCATTCACTCAACCTTGCTGGTGTGCATGCAGTTGGTGTTGGGACAAAGTCTGTGACTTTCTTTGGCACTGTGGAAAAAGTATACACATTCTTCTCAAGCTCCACTCATAGGTGGGTTGTTCTTGAGGAACATGTACTTCACTTAAAGTGATTTTGTGACACAAGATGGAGTTCAAAACATGAATCTGGACGCGCACTTGCTGAGTAGACCGAGGAAATAATAGCCGCTTTGGAAGTGTTGAGAGATGGGCTGGAAGAAACCTCTAAAATAAAGGGTGATGCAGGAAGTCTGCTAGTTTGCATTATGACCTATTCTTTTTTATCATTCTCGTATTATTGGTACCCAGCCCGAAGTGGATGATTTTCAGATCTACCTACAGCAAGAAGGACTTGCACTTGATCAATGTGTGCTAAAGTTGAAAGTATTAGCTCTATTTTGCCAGAATAAACGAGACTGTCTAGTATCAAAGGCAACTGAGAAAGCGCTGCATATGTGCAAAACGTACGACATTCCTACAGATAAAAGAGTTGGAAGACGTAAGAAGGTGGCTGGTGAGCAAAGCTGTGATCACGGCTTGACCTTAGTACAAGAAACACGCAGAGAACAATTGGAAGCAATCGATCAGCTTAAGGCAGAAATTACCACACGTACAAAACAGATTAATACGATTCACAAGCCATTTGCTTTCCAACAAATCCAGACATTGTTAGATGCTGAAAAAGATGGTTTTATTAATGAACAAATTCAGCACACATTTGCTAAGTAGACAGAGTTGAACGCTGCAGCTGCTTCGGTGGGTGTAAGAGAGTTTGACTGTTTCTGCGGCGGCTGAAAGAGAGTTTGACTAACTTTGTTGTGACATTAGGAACTTTTTAACCATCACGGTTTCAACTGCCAGTTGTGAAAGAAGTTTATCGAAAATTTTAGTTAATCAAAACGTTTCAGAGATCTACAATGAGTCAATAAAGACTGAGTAACCTAGCAATACTGTCAATTGAGAGAGATTTTAATGTAGAGTTCAATGTTGTTATTGAGAAATTGGCAAAATTAAAACCAGGAGATTTTAAATAAATTTAAGTGTACCGGTACTAACTTTGAATTAATTTTACTTTAATAAGTCAATATTTTCTTAAAGTATAATTTTTTTTTTGCTTAGAGGCCAAGGGGCTTAATTCTGAATTGGAAGGGACTCGGGGAGTGCTAAAGGTCCCCATATTAGGGGGCGCGATACTTGCCTTGCCCCGGGCAACCCACGCTACGCCACTGCCTGGAGAGACATGGCAATTTCAGAATAGAAGGACGCGTCATCAACACAATAATATACGCAGATGATTTGGCATGGCTGACCAAAAATAAAGAAGAGTTGCAGGAAATGATAGACTGGCTGGTGGCGATAGGAAGATAATCAACATTGAGAAGTCCAATTGATGGTGGTTTCAAAAAATGTAAAGCCACTGAAAATAAAAATTGGAAATCAGGATTTGGGAACCATAGATCAGTTCAAGTTCCTGCGAAGTGTGCTGACAAAGTATACCTAGCTATTAATGCTACATGACATAAGAATATATGTGCGTATTCTCTCTCCCCACTCCTTTTCTAGAGATGGTCGGCAATATCGCCACCAGGCGTCGCGGGAATATTAAAATAAAGGCACGTCGTTGCCTGGTGGTAGGTCAGTCACACGTATATGTAAAATGGCCGATAGAGGGACACACCCAACGGTGGCATGAGTGGTCAAGCAGTAATAAGCTTAGTGAAATTTACTTCTAACCAACTTCTATTTGTATCCATGAAACAAGTTAATAATGGAATAAATCATGCTTATCGATAAAGGGAAGTGTCAATTTGAGACTAATATCTCTTCCTAATATTATTATGTACCATTCACAATAGTCCAACACGTTTGACAAATTATTATGGTACTTGCAGCATATATATGTTACGTGGGCGTTACAAAGTACACTAGGACAACGTTGGGTGTTACACTATTGCAGCAAGAAAATTAGTCCAAGGATCATCATGACCAAGGAAACTTTCAACAAGAAGAGGTTACTGCCGATCAACAATTTGAGTTTGGAAATGAAGAAGAAACTGTTGAAATGATATATTTGGAGCATTGCTCTGTATGGAGAAGAAACTTGAACTTTTAGGAAGATGGAAAAGAAATACCTAAAGAGCTTTGAAATGTGGTGCTGGAGAAAACTTGAGAAGATCAGGTGTACAGGCAAGGTGATAAGGTGAGAAGATAACCATATTTGATGTAATTCTTCAGTACAAAGCAAACTGGATTAGACACATCCTTAGGAGGAACTATCTTCTACACGACGTCATAGAAGGATAGGTTTAGGTTAAGAGGATTTTAGGAATAAGGGGGAAAATTCAAATATTAGATGAATTGAAGGAATGAAGAAAATTTGGGATTTGAAGGAGGAAGCAGAGAACAGGGCGCATTGGTGTTCTAAGTTCACTGACAAAAGGAATTGACCTGTCGTAAGACAGAACACATGATAATAATAATCGGCATTGATACTACATGTAAAAAGGTTTAGAAATTACTTGACGTATTTAAGTGGTTTTTGTAAATGTCAGGTACTAGTATTGATTTAGTTTGTGTTGTATTTAGATATATTTAGTGTTTTTCATATTTTATTTAAAGCGAAGAAGCTTTAGTTGGTGAAATGGATTGTTCTGCCGTTGGAAATTTGTGACTGTGTGTTCCTCTCCAATATTTTGAACTTTTTTTTTTCACCAAACGTGATTCGACAAGGCCAATTATCGGTTGATAGTTCGCTTTGACATTGAATAAACTGGGCTACAAAATTAATAAATATACAACAAAACCTTTTTCCAAAAACCTCTGAGAAAAGGCGAAATGGGTGTATTGAAACCAAACCAAGAGTTAAAATATACCATTTTTAGTAACAGTTGAATTTAGGGTCCACAATCTATAAATTACAACTTCTTTTTGAATATCTGAGTAGCATAATTAACAATATTAACACAATAATTATTTCTTTAATGGGTTGATAAGCTATGAGTCTATGACTTACTGAGTCACCGAGACCAGTGCTACAAAGTATCTAGAGTAGCATTTCCCAATTAAATTTAGTCATAGAACCCCTTTATATGTTGCAGCACAATATAAAGGAATGCCTTAAATATTTTTAGCGTAACATAGGTGAAACATTTTCTTGGTTCAAGATCAAATACTTTTAAATTGAAAGTTACATTTTTCCAGGGGGAGAGGCAACCTCACGTTTTGTTCTCTTTCATGTCCCACAAATAAATGCAGCCTTCCTGTAGATACGTGCCTGACAGGCAAAATTTTTTAAAAGGTTTTACTATTAGTTTAATAATTATCATGGTATCAGAGTCTTTGTTTATTATTATTAGTACATATAAACAAAATACAAAAAACGTCAACACTCATTTTAATGAGCAGAATGTAACTTCTTTAGTTGGTAAATTCTTCTTATATCCAGTTTAATTGTTGACAATTATTGTTTTCACATGTAAAGAGCTTCATCAAGTCAGTTTTGATACTTCGTTTTGGTTCCAGAATACCCTATAACGAGAATCCAATTTTGCACAAGTACCTACGTGTTGGTGAATGTTAACAGTATTTTGACGCCCCACCGCGACAACCCAAGGTATTCTTCGCTTAAGTCATCCCGCGAATGTGTGAACATCTGTGCCATTAGGCAGACCAGATTGTCTGTAGGTTCTGGTTCAGGATTACAATTAAAAAGGCAATTTAATAGGCTACACACGCTGTGAAGTAAAATAGACTGACTCTAATATTGTCTTGGTTGCAAGATATAAACGTAGGTAACTATAATATTTTTAACTTTTAAAATGTAAAATATTTTATTTACTTTTTTTTGCGGAACCCTTAAGTAGTTCTCCGTGGAATCTCATTTGTGAAACGCTGTTAAATCTTGATGAACCAAAAGCAGCACCTCTCCTTTAAATATTTTTACTACAATTTTAGCATCCAGTTTCTACGATTCACATTGTTCTTTGAAATTACATATGAGGGAATAATCGCGTTAACTTGATCTGTGCAATAATCTATGAAAATGTAAACACATTGACGTTTGAGATATCTATTAAAATTCTAAACTAAGCAATGTTATTATTAATTAATCAAAAATAAGAATATTATAATGAACAATAATGATATGCAGATATAAATATAAAGTCAATATTTTGTTATTATGGTGAACGAATTTGCTATTTGGAAAAGGTAAGCTGCTTTGGTTGGCAGAGCTTGAATGCTTGGGTCATTTTTGATCGTGTTTGGGATATGTTTCAACTTTGAGTAGGCTACCCTTCACTTTTATTTATTTATGAGAAAAAAGGGCTATAGTGCGATCCGAGGGTGGGATCCTTTTTTTCTTCTGTCAAAATACGAGAAATTTAATGTTTTCTAGCATCTACACACAAGATTCTGAAGTTACCTAACCTATTATAACAAAACAAACGCGATGAAAATATTCTAAATCGTAAAATAATACTTTGAGAACTCACCTATTTGGTATTTTTAAGCACGGCTATATAATCCCCTTTATGTTATTATTATTATTATTATTATTATTATTATTAGCACTGCGTCTTACTACTCCCCTTTATGAAATGTTTATTTATTCACACTTGAAAGTTTAGGCAAAGCTTGGTAATTCTTATTTATTCACAGATGAAAGGTTAGGCAAAGCTTGGTAACTTATTTATTCACAGATGAAAGGTTAGGTTAGGTTAGGCTAGGCTAGGCTCGGCTCGGCTCGGATTCTTTTTAGTGAAAACATTACTTATACCTTGCATCAAAAAATATGTGCCAAAAGATTTCCTATTCAGTTGAGATATTTGCTGATCTGCTCATGCACAGCGCATTTAAGATGTGTGACATTCTGCTTCAAGTTGTTTTGTTGGAGGACATTCAAAGTTAAAGCTAATATCGTCCACAAAATTTAGGTCTATTACTTTAAAACTCTTTATGCTTAAATACATAAAATTACCATTGGTCTATGATCTAAGGTATCCTAACTGTTTTAGGAAAGTTTAACTAACACAAGGAATGTTTGGTTCTGCGCAATGCTACGGCATTATGTCTGAACGTTACCTGGTCATTTAGGCGAGTTTTAGATATACATTTTTTTTAAGGTTTGGAATTTTTCGACTTGAGGTTTGTTTTGTTATATATAATCGAAAGTTACTAAAGAATCTTGTTGTGTTTTTAGGTGCTAGAAAACATTATAGGCCTATTTCTATTAATTTGAAATCGAAAAAAAAAATAGGCCTAAAGGTTCCTGCCCAAGCGTCATTGTTATCCCCCCAAAAAAGTTTATTACATCTAAAATAATTCCACACGTACCGTTATTAATGATAATGTGGGCTTGTTGTGCTGATCACATGACACCCTCTACCTTCAACAGATGTTGGCTGCTTGGTTGGTATGGCTCGATTGCGGGCTGATGCCCTGGAAGGTTTAAAAAAAAATAGCACTATGTTTTACTATCTCTTCAAGTTATGCATATTTTATCATAATTAAGACAAATAGATATTCGACATGTCAATATTATGATTATTGGTTTATTGGCATATCTCAATGATTAATTTAATAAATATATTTTGTTTTAAGATATGTTTGTATGCTATGAACTGTAAACTAACAAAACCTAGCCTTCCATGTCTAAAATAATTATAGGTTTGGCTTGAAAGATATTGTAGGCATACATTTTTTCTGCAACAATGTCACTTATGAAATATAGTTGGAAGGGAGGAATCAACATCACTTTTTACTGATGGGAATGTGTATTTTGAACAATGTGAAAAGTCATAGGGGTAAAATAAAACATTTTGTGTAGTCTAACACATTGCACTATTAAGTGTTAATTTATAATTAATATGTCATGTTTTTATGTGTTTATTGAAATTATTACTCTAATGCTTTATGGTATGGTAGTCAGTGTTTTGGCCATATAAACCCTTTTTTCAAAAGAAGGTATATGTTAGTATAATAAACCCAGGGATTTCTGATTAGGTAATTACATTAGGGATAATTTTTTATAACTTTAGGTTAATGTTGATGTGCAATTATTTAAAATTTTATTTCCTTATTTTATTTCCTTATTTTATATCCTTAAATAGTTTTAAACTGTGAATATATCTATTACGGTCATTAAGATGCACAGAGAAAAATAAGAAATTTTTACTGTAAAAACAAAAGCACATCACCAGTCAGCTGCATGTGGAATAAAATCTGGTCAGCATATCCCATATCTGTAAGAGATGGACTCTACAGTAACAGAATGTTCTGCTCACAAAGTCCTAATCACTAAAGTCCATAGTAAGTAACAGTTCATTCGGAGAAGTTTGGTCAACTTTAACTTTCAATATGAGGGCTATTCCTAAATCAACCTCTGATTGGCTGGCAAAAAAAAGGAAAAAATAGAGGAAAAAATCTTATTACTTAGGCCTATGGTACAAAACTGATGTACTGATGCATTAATTCTCCTCATAGTCACCATCCAAATTCAGGCACTTGTCATACCGTGGCACCAGCTTTTATAATCCCTTGTCCAGGAAGGGGTAGGTACCCAGCAAGTTGTTGATTCCATCCATGAGCTCCTAGTTGGTTTCAAAGTGCTGGGTAGTTAGCCAGACCTTTATCTTTCTGAAGAGATAGTTATCATTTGGCACCAAGTCCAGGCTATGAAGGGGGTGGTCAAAAATCTCTTGGTATAACTTCTCGAATAAAGCTTTTGTGTGAGCTGCAATGTGAGGCCCTACATTGTTGTGCAGGATAGTGATGTCCTTGGTGAGTAACCTATCCTTTCCCTTTTGTTTTGAATTGACCTCCCAAGCTTCTTCAGTGTTTCACAATAAATCTCTGACGTTGCTGTATTGTAAAACGCTGAAGGAGCTTGGGAGGTCATTCCAAAACAAAAGGCACAGGATACTCACCAAGGGTGTAGTTCTGCTGACTCCTCAACTCACATGACTAGCACATTCCTCCAAAGTGTTATGGCCCCTCACCAACCTGAAAAAAACTTGCTTGCCACTACAGTAGCTCCACGACTTATTTGGTGCTGACTGACAGCTCACAGCTGACTTCTGACACTCAACATTTAGGTATATACCTAAATTTTTACTGTCAGAAGTTACAGCTGTTAAACACATGTTTTTTGTAGATCATATGGTTCAACGTAGGGATTAATAATTTGGTCTGGTAATGTTTCAAAGCCGTCAGCTGTCAGCTGTGAACTGTCAGTCAGCACCAAATAAGTCATGCATAGGGTATAGCAACTCAAGAGAGTTCATACTTGTCTAAATAGGCTATGTCAAATTATTCAGCTGATGCTGACACTATCACTGTTGACTAAAAAGAAGTCCCTTTGTAATAAAATCAAGGTATAGTTCAAATTCACTGTGTGCTTGTGCAGGGATTGGAATCCACTTTAAGTTACACTTTACAATAAAGGCAATTTAATTGTAAATATAACAATAAACTATATAGTAAAGGCAAAACTTGGGGGATGAATGATTATAATCACGAACATGAGCCATATCTTTATTATAATCAAATAAATTAAAAAATGATACCTGGACACGGGAACCGAGCCTGGGACCTTTGGCTTAGCACGCCAATGCTCTACCACTGAGCTATTCAAGGATTGTTCCATGCTCTGGATTATTATTCACTCATTTTCATACTCATAAATATGAGTATAGCGTTGCTTTATTCCATATTGATTTGCTTGGTACATACAATGTATTTGTACTATTGACACCATTAAGCCACAACTGAGTCATCGGTGGCTTTGGTATCAATGATAGCTCTTATTAGCTGATGATATTCACATACTTGGCCTTAAAATATGAGTGAAGAATGACCCTGAGCACAGGACAATCCATAGATAGTTCAGTCCCACACTAAGCCAAAGGTCCCAGGTTCAATTCCCCTGTCCACAGCAGTCCAGGTGTCATCTTTCAGCCTATTTGATTATAATTGTATTGGAATGTTGGAGTTGGGGGTGGAGGGAGTTTCTGGGGCTATGATGTTATTCAAAGCTAGGAGGGGAGCCCAGAGAGAGGTGAACCAATGGCGTCCACAGGGAGAGGCCATATATTATAGGTAGTTTAATAACAAATAAGGGCCAATCAAAGATTAGCCCAACAATGTTAGTAGCTAGTACTCAAACAGTACCCCCAGCCACTTTTAAGGCTTCATATTTCTTTTTTTAATCTGGGTGAGGGCTTGGGTATTTTAAAATTCATATTTTATATACTAAATATTATGACAATTTAAAATGGTATGAATATTAACGGGTACCACTAAGGTTTGTTATTAAGAAGGTGATCGTTGGGGGAATTTGTCAGCAATCGAGCATTGATTTCCCACCACTTATTATTTATTAAAAAAATTAGACATCTATAGTAGTTTTATAGCACTTAATAAAATATAAAAACATACATTATCTCTTCGACAAAACACGCATCGGGCAATAACTCCAAATGAGGGCCTGTAGGATATTTTACTGCAAAAATACAAGTGTGCATCTCCATGCGGAATAAGTCAAAGAAGGGTTAACAATTTGTCACCCACTCCCTCAAATAAAAAAACTGTAAAATCTAATCCTCTAAAATTTAATCAAACCTGTAAAATTAGGTTTAATTAATTTTATAAAAATGCCAACAAATTCTGGTAGATCTGATACTTTTTCTTTATACTGTCCCTTCTTTTTAGGAGAAAAAAGCGTCTTTTGAGGCTTCAATTTAATATATTTTCCCAGGGGAGGACCCCCACCATTCCATGGAATATTCCCCGAATGCCCCCCCCCTCCCCCCCAGGGAAAATGCCTACGGGTGCCCTTGGCGGGAACCCATCAAGCGAGAAATATGGAATTCACCAGCTCGCGCACCTAGAATTACCAGTTAAGTCAGTTTTCATCAGTAATTGGGCCCCCTCCGAAAGTTTTTTCTGTCTACGTGCCTGAATACCATATAAGCTATTGTACGAAACGTCAAGGGAAAGTAAGCATCTATCAATTAAGACCAAATTTTCTCTTCCTTTTGGAAATAAGATTAATAAATAATCACACATCTATTTGTGTTGAGCCATAATTAATGGAAAACTATAAACGTGGGGCAAAAAAAATAAAAAAAATGACACACCTTACTAACTTAATTGTTCAGGGTGCTTAATTGTTGCAATTGGAATAAAGAACGCAAGGGGAGGAAAGATGTGATATAGAGTCCAAGTCAACAGAACATCTTCTTTTGTGACAAAATCTTTTTAACCCATCATAAAAATAAATGTGGCTCTAATAATTTATTTTACTTATATTAACACTTTGCAGCTTTGATAACCATTACATTTTTTCCTAAGTTATATTTCTCTCTTATTAATAAGTTTTTTTTACATAATTTTAACTGGTTTTCCCAGTTTTTTAATCTCTCTAAATAATATGAAGATTTGTGTGTGGCTGTGTGTTCAATTTTATAATTAATACATTTAATACCATAACATTAAATTACTCAATTCAAAATTTACGGATGATGTAGGTAGCTCAAATAGAATGCACCAGTATTATCATTGAGAGGATATGGAAACACAATATTTAAAATTCACTTGTGGAATACCACTATTCAGTCTGCCCAGCTGAGATTGAGGGGGGAGGAAGGGTCAATCGTAGTGCTACGCTGTGTGACATGAGAGAAGGGAGGGGTAAAGGGGGTTTAGGCTAGCCTAACATAACAAAGTTTTAGTTTATAAAACAAACAATGTAAAAAAATTGTTTTAATTAATCATATTAGGTAGTCTACTAAAAAGTGTTTCATTCAATTTTTAATTAGTAGTTAATTTATTTGCTGGAGTATTAAACTGTTTTTCATATTCAATTCCAAAGATGTAATCGATCATAAATGTGTGAAGACAAAGATTTACAGTGTCTTCCCAAAGAACAAGTTGAGGCACAGGAAGCCACCATCTTGACTCATAAAACCACTCCACAGGAAATACCTCTAATCACAAATGTAAATGAATGGTTGCGACCAACTTGGCTGGAAGATGTCTAAAAAATTATATAGTCATGTATAGGGTCTTCCATAAACCGGGTAACGCTTTGAGGGGGAGGGTGGTGTACATCAAATTGTTATGTAACACAGATCTTATACTTAAATTCTAATGTTCAAAAATAATATTATTGTTCATGTGTTCACCTTTGATAAACATTCTTATAGATAACTTTCGAATATCTGTAGCTTTGAAAATGCAAGCTTAGCACTTACTTTTTGTCAAATAATATTTCAAATGCACTTAGGTGTTATTGTCTGCCTGAGACTACTAACGCCAAGCACATTCGAAAACACATATTTTCATGGCCATGACAGTGACATGTTTATACTCACCGCACTTGTTTAAATTTGTCCAATCTACTGACTCCTTCACATGCTTTTAGTTGGATAACAGCTGTCAGTCAAAGCGGCCTTAATTTATACTTTGAGTATCAGTATAATTTAGATATTTTACAAAGGCCGTGAATAATCGCTTGTGTTTGTACAAAAACAAAAATAATTTCTTCAAAAGAGGAGACTTGTTCATTACTTGCATATAAAAAGCGATATCCAGAAAGAAAATAAAACAGTGGAAGAGTCTCAAAAAGATGTAGTGAAATGGAAATAAGCAAAAGTACAGAATTTATGTCAAGGCAAGTTTGAGGAGTCCATCAATAGAGTTATTTCTTCATACCAGCAGCATATTATGAAAAGTAAAGCTTCAAATATCATTAATTATTTTCAAAAGGTAGATGAAGTAAAGCCTATACCTTTCCCCTTCTGATAAATTAGTGTGTACGTATATAAATGCAACTATTATACACCCACTATGGTGGCCGGATTGTCTAAATTGTCATTCTCTCAGTAGACTAGACGGCCGATGTTGGGAAGATGGGATTCGATTACCAGTCAGATCTACTGAGGGTTGATTTTCCTAAATGGTTTCCCCGCTCTCCCTCCATGCAAATGCTGGTAGATTTTCATTAAAATCCTACTTTTTTAGTATACTTTTTTAGGGTGATATAGTCAAATTGTAGTTATCTAGATATTTTTTATTATATTTATCTAATGGAGTAGAAATGAGAAAGGTAGAATTTTAGAGGTAATCTACCCTCATTAACATGGAGAGAGAATATAAAACCATTTAGGAAAAGCCACTCTGAATACACCTGACAGGCATTCAAAATCTGATCTCCGCTTCATTGGCCATATAGTTTTTTTCGAGAGTGAAGCCAGAATCCAGGATCGATGTTGGAACGAAACATGAGTCTTAGGTATTAATGAGTTAACTAAAGTAAAATTGTAGATTAATCCAAAATATAATTTAGGAAAGTTATATGCCTAGAATTGTTTGGATATCGTTCTATATGGTGATAATATGACTATCAAAAAAAGTGTACAATATTAAGAAAGATGTCTTCCCCCAGCGTCAAGCATCGTATGTGGGCACTTCAACATCATCATGTAGCGCCACTACAGAAAAGGGTCATCCTAGTCAGCACATAGTAGTGCTGTCTGGCTCTTACTCAGATCGCAAACCTGGCATCCATAACATAAATATAGCAGAGGTTTTTCCTCATGAACCCAAGGAACTAGAGCTTGATGTATTCAAGAAAAAAGCATTAGGTGGTGTATTGACGACCCCTATACACTTGTCCACATTTTTAAAATTGTGTTTTTTGTAAATACAAATAAAACTGTTTGACTAGAAATTACATCCTTTATTCAAAATCCTATTTATTTTAAACTTATAAGATTTGATGGGGAAATAACTAGTCAACTAAAAAAAACTGCCCATTTGAAAATTACACGAGGAAAAGGGGGGTAAGTATGGGGTTGCCACAGCGTTACGAGCATGATATGGGGGGGAGTGGGGGGAGGGAGGGAGTTAAAAAAAGGTCTAAAATTGTGTTACATAATACATGTATGGCCCCTTATTTGAAACATATGTCTTTCATTTTATTTATTTTTATTCGAAATAAAATATGTTTGGCAGTGCACCTGTATACTAAATTGCATTTTACCATTCCCAAAAATACCAGTATGTTTGCATGTATGGACTTAAAACTATAATCTAAAAGCATAGTATGAGGCAGATGAATATTAATAAAACGCACATGCATTCACATTGAGAAGAAAGGATAGAAACCCCCTTTAAGTGTACCTTGTTGGGGATAAATCCCTGTCCTCTCGGGTCTAGAGTCATGCTAGGTATTGATTTAGTTTAATTTGGAGAAATCCATGTTTTACCTGAATTTTTTTTTTCTAATATTGCTTTAGCTATATTTTGACTGTTTGTATTTGCAGGTGCAAGCTCTAAATTACTTTGAAGTTAGACAAGAACATTATTATAAAATCACATTCTCTTAAAAAAATGTCTGAAACATCTAAACAAGAGGTTGTTCAAGATCCAAATCAATCCACTGATGAAAATCCAAGTCAAGATAGCACAGTTCAAGTTGATGCAAGCTATGGAACTTCATTTCAGGTGTTGGAAGTGTTTAATATTTTAGACGTAGATAACTTACCATTGAATGATGATGAAGAGGATACATTTGACATTGATGAAGCTACATTCTCAGAATCAGATGATGAACATCTGCCTGAGGAGGAAGATGATGATGATGATATTGATGGAGATATTGATGATTACATACCTCACATATCTAATGAAGAAGAAAAAGAACTCACTAATAAATTTTTAAGAGGTGAACTGACATTCACCGAGTATGCTGCTTTAATGGATGGCAATGAGGATGAAATTGCACCTGACACCAAAAAAAATAATCTCTCACTACCTAATAAAGAAAAGAAAAGGACTGACAAGACTACAACTGATGGGAACACTACACCACAAAAGAGATTTAGAAGATCACTCCCACCTGCACTCATGGGACTGATGGGTGAAGCAAATTTGCGTTATGCTCGTGGTGAGAGGGATCTTGCTGTTCAGATGTGTCTCGAGATTATTCGTCAAGTGCCAACTGCTCCAGAGCCATTTGAAACACTTGCAGTGCTGTATGAAGAGCTTGGTGCTCCTGACAAATCCCTTCAATTTGCACTCATTGCTGCACATTTACGACCCAAAGACGTAGACCAATGGATCAGGCTAGCAGTTATGTCAGAAGAGCAAGAAAATATAAAACAGGCCATCACTTGTTATTCCAAAGCTATAAAAGCTGATCCTCACAATATTGACCTTCATTTGAAACGAGCATCATTGATAGAGCTTACAGGAGAAAAGAAAATAGCACTAATTCGGTATATGAAATTGCTTGAAATTGTATCGGCAGAAAAAGGCGCCTTAGTTCTGGACATTGCAAAAATGGTAGCACACAAATTTCATGAGGACAATGAGTTGAGCAAGGCAAAAGATGCCATGGAAATTGCTTTCAAAAAGGTCCCTGAATTAATTACATCAGAAGAGGTTAATTTGATTCTAGAATTGATGTTGAACCTCAAGGAATACAAAAGTTGCCTTGAAGTCCTTGTTCAGTTTTGTGGGATTGAAGTAGAACTTCTTAAAAATGAAACTACAAACCCTGATACAAAAAATCCCATATTCGAAATAGTTAAATGTAAAATTCCAGATTCGCTCGGAATTGATCTGTTTGTAAAAACAACCATTGTGTTGATTTATTTAAAAGCCTTCCATCTTGTGGATGACTTAGTATGTCTGCTTTTAAAAGAGAATCCTGATGAAGCAGGTGATCTTTACTTGGATGTTGCAGAAGCATTCATGGCAGTAAATAAATATGAAAATGCTCTTCAGTTGTTGAATCCTTTAGTAGAAAGTAGTAACTACAGCCTAGCAGCGGTTTGGTTGCGCCAGGCTGAATGTTTAAAAGCATGCAACCAACTGTCAGAAGCAGCCAATGCTTATAGAGTGGTGATTTCTTTAGCACCACAACATTTAGAGGCACGTATAGTATTGTCTGGATTGCTAAAGGAACTAGGTGAGTGGGACGAGGCTTTGGCTGTTTTAGAGCAGGACCCAAATGCTGAAATACTTGATCCCAAACTTCTTTATGAAAGATGTTTGCTATTGAAAAACTCTGGGCGAATAGATGACTTTTTAGCCATTGGGCAACTCCTTCTATCCAGGCATTGTGTCAGTATCAGACACCGTGATGAGATGGGAGCTCTCACAAGACAGAGGCGTTTCAGTAAAAAGGCAGAAGCTCTAAAAGAAATACGATCTTCCAGAGGAGAATCAAATATGGATGTGGATGCACCTAATTTTGGTGACCTAAAAACTGACACTCTATCGACAGAACAAGAGTATCAACTGTTGAGAGATTTGTGTGAAACATGTTTGAAACATGAGAAACTGGACCTCATGCAGAGGCTGGCATTTTCTGCTTTGGGCTCTAAACGATTCCATAGTGATCTCAACAAAATTCGAGAAATTGAATTTATCTGTCTTTTGGCTTGTTTGTATAATGAAGATGCATTCTATGGCTATAATTTGGCCCGCGATCACCTAACTAGGGATCTGAAGCTGAAACGAAATTGGAATATTTTCAACTTGATTATCCAACGGGCAGATGATGTTAGACACAACCGCTTCATTATGCGTCTCTTGTTTCGAAACCCCAACCACCAAGCCTTATCTATTCTTCATGCAAATAACTGTCTTGTGTCTGGGACTTATAAATACGCTCTCAGTGAATATGTGGCGGCTTTCAGCAGAGAAGAAGGCCCAATGCTGGCTTTTCTCATTGCTGTCACATTATTCCAGATGGCTTGTCAGAAGTTTTCTGCCAAGAAGCATTCCTTAGTCAATCAAGGGCTGGCGTTTATGTGGAAATACCAGCAACTCCGAGGGAAGGAAGGCTTCCAAGAAAGTTGCTACAACATTGGTCGAGCTTTCCACCAACTTGGCTTGCTACCAGCAGCAATTCATCAGTATAAACAGGCTCTGGAGTTCACATGCCCGCTCATTGAAAAACACCCCAAGATATTAGATTTGAGGAGAGAAGTGGCTTTCAACCTCCACCTCATTTACCATAAAGTTGGGTCTTATAATCTTGCACGAAGCTATATTGAAAAATATATTGTGATTTAGTATCAACAAATAAGCCTACAGACCTCCAAGTTAGTTGATAACCAAGCTTTTGATTCAATTACAGTGAACATTTACATTAAAATAAAACAACTTTTCTCAGCATATAATATCAAAATTGATCATTAAAATAAATTAAAATATAATAAAATGCTCATTAATTCATTTACAAACACTTTATCTAAAACAAACACTTAATACTTTCTAAAAAACCACACATAAACATGTGTTTATAAGTTAAGAGTGTTGCTAAAAATTTGTTCTTGCTTTGAGCCAAGACTGCATAGAGACTGTTTTCAATTTTTCAGAGCCGATGTGTTAAATTAAATGCCACCAGTCGGCTTGGAACCAATTTCATCCACTGTTAATGCTTTTATTTTTAGATGTGATACTGTATACAAAATATGCATAACATTTGTGACAATATTTTTGTTCAAAAGTTTTTCTTTAATATCATTTATTGAAATGATATGAACTAGAACATGACAAGCTACCTACTTAGTTGACTATTCTTATATTTTGTGACTGGCTGTAACTATTTCAAAAATATATATTTGCAATTTATACATTAAATATTTCAAACAAAATTGCTAATATCAAAATGTTATACTATGAAGACCTTTTCTTTCATTAAAATAATATATATATATATATATCACATTTTTCTAGTAAAATATATCACAGTTTCTTAATACAAATTTATACTATACCTTGGAGTTCAATGAATGATTGTAACTTTTTATTTATTTTATCTCAGATTATGTGTTCAATTATCATTTCTCTAAGAAATTAGAACATGTTTATAGTTTTGAATAAGCTTTTGTGCTTTTATAATATTAAAATACTTTAATTATATGGGTCATGATACGATAATGAGACAATATGCACTCCACTTTTAATTTTAAAATATTTTCTCCTTTTGTGATGCCCTTTTTTTTTCAAAGTCTGTTAAATACAAAAATACCATGCTCCGCGATGATTAACATCAAGACATATTTTATTTATATACATTTTGACACAAAAATGTGAATTAGTATAACGACGGTCCCGTGTTTTCTCAGGCTCGTTTGAGTTATTTATATGGGCTAGTATTCATAAGTTTTTATATTAAAGGACATTAATATTTAATTATTTATTTGAGAAACATTCTTAAAAAATAAATTGAGAAATGCGTTTAATTAACTACATAAATAAGTATTTTAATATATTTTAATATTTCTTAAAGTCAAAATTTTGTGTTTGTTTGAATATAAATCAAAGCAAACAATTATATTTAATTACATAAAATAGGTGTACACAATAGCTTAACTTTAAATATTAGTTTTATTCTTAGACATTGTTTTCCATTTGAAAAATGGATTAATAAGTGCATGGACCGTCGTTATTCACAAGGGACTGTTGTTACATGGTAGGGACCGTTGTTACATCTCAGGAACACCCGCCTCGGTGGCGTAGTTGGCTAAAGCGCTAGTCGTGTTGAGCTCGACTGCCGAGGACGGGGAGATCGAGGTTCGAATCTCGGTCGGGTGAACTGAAGGTGGTTTTTCCTAAATGGTTTTCCACTCTCCCTCCACGCAAATGCGGGTTCACTTCCTCTAAATTCAACCTTCCCAATTCCCAATCCATTAGCGTAATTAGTACTTAAGCGTATAACCCGAACGGGTAGTAAGACGCGGTGCTAAATATATATATCTCAGGAACCTCAAAAATTAGTCGGCTTTTTAAATGTGTAGTGCATCCTGAATATTAGCTGATTGATTAGTAAAGGATTATATTTTAATTTTGTGGTAAAAATAACAAAAAACTAAATTAAATTAATATTAGGCGTGTTTTTTTAAGTAAGTACCGTTTTGAAAATCGGCCGCTGCGGCTGCCGTTCCGCGCATGCACGTAGAGTACCTCCATCTGTTGGCTAGCCATAGACGCCATTACGGAAGTATCCGATCGTGTTTACGTCTGTTTGTGAGTATTTAAAATGGCTTAGTCCATTGAAAATCCCACCGACTGTGAAATACGCTCTGTTATTCGTTTTCTTCATGCAAAAGATGTGAAAGCGGCTGAAATTCATCGGCAGATCAGTGAAGTGTATGGAGAAAACATTATGAGCGAAGGAATGGTAAGAAAATGGGTTAGAGCATTTAAAGATGGCCGCACGAATGTGCATGATGAGGAAGGAACGAAGTGGGCGACCTTTTGTCATTACAGAAGACTTGGTGCAGAAAGTTGATGGAAAAGTTCAAGAGAGCAGATGCTTTACGATTTCATCTTTACCTAATGAGTTTCCTTAAGTTTCAAGAAGTGTTCTTTATGGAATTCTGACAGAACACTTAAATTATCATAAGTTGTGCTCACGCTGTGTACCGAAAATGTTGACTGAGGTGCACAAAACCAAACGTTTAGCCAGTGCGGTGACTTTACTTGAGCAATACAGTGATTTTGGTGATGATTTTTTAAGCCAAATTGTCACAGGCGACGAAACATGGGTGGCTCATGTTACGCCGGAATCGAAACAACAATCTATGGAATGGTGGCATTCAACATCACCCAAGAAAGTGAAGTTCAAGCAAACAATTTCAGCCCAAAAAATCTTGTGTACTGTGTTTTGGGATAGGAAGAGGGTGTTGTTTGTGGATTGTTTGCCTCGTGGTGACACAATTAATTCTGAGTCCTATTGTGAGACCTTAACTAAACTGCACTGTGTCAATCCAAAACAAAAGGCGAGGCATGCTGAGTAAGGGGATTGTTTTGCTTCATGACAATGCCCGTCCACATGTGGCTAATTGTACCCAAGATCTCATCGCATCATTTGGCTGGAAACAACTTGATAACCCTCCATACAGTCCCGATCTAGCGCCCAGTGACTACCACTTGTTCCTGCATTTAAAAAAGCATCTTGGTGGTCAGCGCCACAACGATGATGATGACCTCAAAACGGCCATGTTGCAATGGTTATCAAATCAGGCGGCAGATTTCTATGAGGATGGAATTTAAAAGCTGGTTGTTCGATATGACAAGTGCCTTAATATTGGTGGAAATTATGTTGAAAAGTAGATTAAAGTACAGGATTTCATGTAAAAATAAAATTGCTAAAAAAAAGTACACTTTGTGTGTTTTTAATTTCAAAACGGTACTTACTTAAAAAACACGCCTCGTAACAAAAACAGAACCCACACAGTAAACTAATGAAAGGATACAAGTGCAGTGGAAGAGTACTCCTCCTCTACCAAACGCGTGATGCTTGCAGACAAAACCCAATGGACACTAGAAACAGCTTAGTTCTTGAGTGTAGATGGTAGAAGCGTGATCTAGTGACCATGTTACCTGGTATAATGATAAAATACCAGGAATGGGTGATACTGAAGTTGGTAAGGCCTTCTTCATTTATTGTATATCACTCAAAAATTTCCATTTGGACAACTTTTCTTCAGTTCACCCACAAACTGGGAAGAGGTCACAATGTATTTTCCTTGTGACACAAGCATCCACAGTTCTCTTGAGTACACCACCTACACCATTGGCGGGACCTTTTTCATGTCCAGAAACTATGAAATTCCATGATACTTTTTAATGTATGAATTAAAATATGTTAGATGAGTCATGAGGAAGTAAATATTATATCTATTTTTGTATTGTGAGGTGGCTCCATCAGATTGGGAATGATAGGTATGCAACATTGGATATTTATCCTTTAGAGTTTCCAAAACTGGTTTAAGGTGGCTCCAGACAGCATAAGCTCCATGATCCAAGTTCTCAGAAACTGAACAAAATGAATGAGGTTTTATATCAGAATATTCCTTGACATAATATACGCCTGTGTAGAGCGAAATCTGCTTTTGGGAGGCTCCAAAGTGCATCACTTCTACTTCCTCCTTGCCATATTTCAATATATAGTTTCCCGATAAATCTATATTAATTACCAATTCATTGGGTCCTATTTCATTTTTAAGTTTTGTCATTGTATAATATTGATGGCGAATGTCAAAAATATGTTTCTTGTAGGAGGGCAAAGCTTGGGAAACCTTCTCTGCCAACTCTTGAATTGTCATCTCTACCTTTAATCTCTTAATCACAGTGACCATCACCTTTTTCCATTTTATGGTCCTTTCTTCTTTTGTACTTGTCCATTCTAAAAAATTAATATTTTCATTCTTGATTTCTTCATTTAGGCTAAACAAAGGTTTTATCTCTTTGCAATCATCACATGTTCCATACATGCAATCTTTACTTTTACTGCAACATACAACTACATCAATGATTACTTCTGGTGATGTTGTGAGTAAAACTTTGTATTTGTTTAGTTTATCTGTCATGTACTGCATGTTGGAGTGCTTGATGTACACACATGTGTCTCTGTCTGACAGCTTTGGAGAAACAATAAAAATAGGTCTAAAGCGCAGAAATTTTGATTATGAAATTTGTGTATGTTGAGTCTGAATATACTTTTTAAGCAGATCTTTCATTGTATCCAAAAGAATACATTTTTGAGATTTCTGTTGTTTGTATGTTTTTGAGTCTCTTATTCCGGGGCACATTCGACTGTTCACATCTTCCTCCAAAAACTTTCTCACGGATGCGATATGTAGCTTTATTTACTGCTTTCCTTTACATTTTATAGGAGACCAATGATTTGGCAGTATTTATAACTCTAAGGTTTTTGAACCTCTCAGATGACACAGTTTTTGCATGTTCCAAGTATTTTTTATCATGTTTATAGTCACACTTTTGTTTTTCTAAATGCAATATTAATTCAAATTAATTCAATTTAATTAAAAACTAAACGTTTCTTGATTGGTGTTGGAACCTTCCTGTTACCAGCCATTTTCTTAATTTTTGAATTAGGGGATGGGGTACATTAAACTTTCAACCTACGAAGTCTTTGTTTGTACCTCTCGGCATGACCTTGAGCTATTCTCAATTGTAGTTCAGTTTTTTTCAAATCTCTATAAACTTTACTTCTATTTTTATTTATTTTTTCTTCGGCCACAAGTCTTTCTGGAAGAACTCGAATCTGAAATGGTGCTGCAATTCATTCGGCAACAATTATTCTTTTTGGAAGCGCTTGAATCTAAAATGGTGTTGCTATCAGTGGATGACTGTAAAGATTGAATCTTTGGTAATACTTTTTCAGTACTTCATTTTCGCTTCCACTTTACAGTAGTGTGTTCACATTCAAAAACTCTTCTAATTTTTCACTTTCCTTGTTTTTCTCTTTGAATTTTTGAGCTTGTTCCCTTCCTAACTCTCTTACTCATCTTTTTTTATCTTTTGGTCATGCCATCAAGTTTTCTTCGCTAATCTTTATTATATTCCCATTTTTTCCGTTTATTTTCTGTTGCCGCAATTTCCTTATCTTTTCTAAGCCTTTCTTTTAACGCTTCATATTGATTTGGTCCTTCCATCATGATGCTATTAGCTTAGTATTAAATATGTAAATAATAAAACGAAATATCTCATTAAGTTTTTTTTTGTCATTGTCTGTTGATATTTTAAAATTAATTTTGAAAATAATATGTATTTTATACAACCAAGTTTGGTAGACTCTTTGTCCCCCAAAATGGTCATAAAAAGGAATTTCTAGTGCACAAAATTTATGTTAAAATATATTCGTAAGTCAAGTAAACTACAGTGTCAATTTTAATATATAATATCAATTCTATAAAGTATCACTAATAATAATAGTAAAATGTTATCATTGGCAACTGCAAAAAAAAATTCTTGGTTATTTCTACAGTAATTCTATTACACACACACCTGGCGCGGGGGTTTAAATAAGGGACACGAGTTTCATTCACTATTTTAATGCGAAGATATTTGATTTCATTAGCATGTTATATTTATTTCTAAAATATATACCAATATGAAACTAAATATATATTAAAATAATTAATTTAAACAAAATGTACCAAGATATTACCGAATTAAGAGCACTTTCTTGTATCAGGGACATGAGACCGTCGTTATTTATTTTAGAAAATCATCTAGTTTTATATTAAACATATTTATCATTTGCAATTTTTTAAGCTCTATAGTGAATATTAACGATTTAATCAAAATATAAACAACTTCCATCAGAACAGAAATATATTAATAATCTATTACACAAGTAGAGATTTTGGCCCATTATTGTATTTTGACCCATGCGCAATGACTGCTCTTGGGGTGTGCGACCTGTGTGGTCACAAAGAGCACCGAGTCAGGAGGGGCGGCAAACTTGGGAGTGGCACACTTACATTAATTCATAAAGCAAATTATTTTACAATCTGGTTCTGGACAATCTCGTCTTTAATCTCCTAACTACACAAAATACTGCACTAAAGAAACCAAGGAAATCAGAAAAACAAAATCTGGGGAAACAACCTTAACATCTTATTACCTGTCATAAAATTAAAGTGGTCGGCATGAAAAATATTTTCCCAGACCTCTCTTCCCATCACTAATATCTATAATATTGGTCTTTCGGCAACCTTGGCTGTTGTCAATTCGCTGACAACTACCTATGATCTTATCTCCCACCATTGAGCTCAGAACAGGCAGGGCTTTCCTCACGCATTGTCACCTTCCCTCCCTTTTATTAGCTCCAATGGCTTTCGATGATGCAGTTGTTGACATGACCACAAATCCATGGGGCCAAGAAAGGTGTCATTTATACTAGTCCTAGTCCTTGGTGTCCAGGCACATTCAAAGAAGTCTCATTTTCGACTTGCTGATGAAAGTGATATATGGTTCTCAAAATCACAGGAACAAGCAAAATGATTTGGATGCACTAAAGTGTGTCCATACATTCAAAAAAATCTTTTTTGTCTTAAGTATGTCATAAAATATATAGTTTTTAGTAACCCTAATTTATTAATTAATTTTACTTATAAAAATAAGTTTGTGAAGAAATCAATATTTTTATTTTAAGGCTATGAACACTAATGATCAAAAAATAAAAAAAAAGTTTTACTTTTTAAATAAACATAACTAAGATATTCAACTTTTTCTTTTTTGATTATGATAGGGCTTTCTTTTTAAATACAGTAGAGAGATTGTAAAAAATAAATAAATCAAAATCACACATAACAATTTTTTTAATAATAATATAATAATTGATTTTCTCAATACCTTCAGTTGTTTTTTGTATTTTCATAAATACTTTGAAAACAACGTTAGATATAAAAAAATAAAAGACAGTTTTTTGAGTAAAGGGATGAATTAACAGGGTGGAAGTAAGGGGGTTCCTCTTTTGGTTTTTGTACAGGACGCTGGAAATCCTAAGGCCGGCCTTGATTATATGGTGTCTAGACTGGAAAATGATTTCAATGCAATCGAACATTGTTTAAAAGGCAGTAAATAAACATGAGTGCATTTGACCGTGACACGCCTCAATATAAGGTTTTGTAAACATTCTCACAAGTATAAGGGTAAGCAAGCAGCAGTGGTAAGGCCTGTTTATTGTGTTTGTCCCAGGATCAAGTTTATAATTTGCTAAAGAAGTGTTAAGTACATTAGTGATATAAACATTTAAAAAAGTTACAGCTATAACTGATTAAAATAAATGAATACATTTTAATTATTTTTATTTTCGTGCCCCACATGATTGGTATTTAGTATAGTTGGCATATGGACTATTAAAGTGACATGGAGAAGGAGGGTATCTTAAAAGATATCCACCCATATTGGTGTGGGTAGAAAACCATCCTCAACGCAGCCAACCAGGATTCAAACCTCGTCTTCACTGGCAACAGTAACAAGTCAAACGTCTTGAACCTCTGGGCCACAGCTGAGGGTCTGAAAGATTTTAAAATGTCTCAGACACCATGAACTCCTATGGAAGGTTAGAAAATAAATATCACATCAAGTCATAAGATAAAGTTTTATCATCAAGAGTATTAATAACCTACTTTGCTGGCCGCATGGCCTAAGACATCAGTCTCTTGTTGGACTAGACTGCTTATGACACAGAAATTGGGGTTTAAATCTCGGTCGGGTGTGCTAAGGGTGGTTTTCCACTCTCCCTCCACACAAATGTGGTTACAATTCCTCTAAATTCAACCTTTCACACCTCTAGCCCATTTACATAATTAATACATATGGGTATTAATATACACTTTTTAAATAAGTTTTATATCAGCAAACAACTTACAAACTAACTTAATCTAATAGAATACATCAAACACTAAACATCCAAATCAAGGGTGAGGAATTTAATGTCAATACAATAACATTTAAAAAATATAGAAAATAGTAACTGCCTAGTATTTAACCAACCTGTATATTGGTCCTCTCTGCCAGTTGTCCATGGAACTAGGCATCAGTTTTTATAATAGGCATATAAATCTATAACATCTTAATAGCACGCCTCACCCCACAAATATCACATAACTTAGGTGAGTAATACAGCTTGAAGCAGGCATTTCATCATAGTGTGCTAACCTCGAGTATATATTAGAAAACAGTGAAATTGAGACCAGTGAAACCATTTTAAAGTATTAAAAAAAGAACTATTAAATTGAAAAATGATCATTAAAACTTATAGAAACTATTTCACTAAACTCAATTTCATTGTTGTCAAGGGAAGAATGTAAAAAAAAACCACACTTAACTTAAATGCTATTTCTGGTTTGAACATAATCATTTAGCAAATATCATAGCTAATCAGCAATGAGATGGGCTCTTACTTAATGTTACATAAAGTGTTAGTTTTTTTTAAGGATAGTACTTTTCTTTCAGATTTCATTGTGAGTCACTTCATGTTGGACTACTGTAATCATGACCGCAAGCGTGGCATCCAAAATTCCGTTCAACGACCTGTGCCGTCTTTGTGAAAAAATTCACACATGTCCAAGAAACAGAAGAGCTGAATGTTTACAAAAATNGGGGGGGGGGGGGGGGGGGGGGGGGGGGGGGGGGGGGGGGGGGGGGGGGGGGGGGGGGGGGGGGGGGGGGGGGGGGGGGGGGGGGGGGGGGGGGGGGGGGGGGGGGGGTGGTTCCAGAAGGTCCGAAACTCCCCTTCCTTGAGTACTCGGCTCACAGGCGTTAGCCATCTTTATATGCTGCCAGTTTTAACTTAAACATTTACTTTAGCCTGTTCATTTTTCATTTTGAACGTTTACTTATGTTCTTTGTGTGTTTTAATTTGAATAAATAATATTTGATGAATTTTTACACAATATTTCGGCTTGAAAATATTCTATAACCTCTAGTCTATAAATATCATGGTATACTTATTTGAGTTAAGTAAGCTGTGATCTAACACAATTTCATCGAATACTTGCACTGGTTGCAGATGGGGTAAGGAGGTATCTGTACAAAAAGGCTGGTTGTGCGTTGGCAGGGAGAGGGAGAGGTTATGATTAGGTTGATGGATCGGAAAAGGAGGAACTTTCCTTTAGACCACCCCCACAATAAAATCCTGGCTACGTCACTGGAACATTTAGTCCTGTATACTTAAGTTAAAAAAACCCAGGACTACTGTTTGTAAAACAACTAGTCCCCGATATATGTTTACCAAAATTTGAATTTTAATTAATGTAATGCAAAATGGGAATAGTGGAATTATTTAAGTGCAATAGCACATAGGAGCTCTGATTGAGCTGTTTCTCAAAGCAATTTCTATACTCTTTTTATGTCTTTAATTCTATCAGTGTTAGAAACCAGCATAGTACATTTTTATGTATACTATTTATGAAAAAAAGCTAAGAAATTAATTGTCCTTTATTCCCCCCGACCCTCTCTTCTAATAGAAAAATGAATATAGAATATTGAAATTTAATATGAAATTTAATTTTAAATTTAATATAATATTGAATTTTAAAATGAATAACATTTTTTTATACAAAAATAAAATCCTCCCTAGAGTCAATAATAACAATATTAACAATTAATTTGCACGAAAACAAAGATTGATAATCAAACTATAGATTTTAAAATTATGTTTGTATAAGTTATCACTGGTCCACCATCTTCGTATCTTATTGTCACCAGAAGAAAAAAATGAAACACTTTGATATATTTTATGCAATAAAATCTTTAAAAAACAAATTTAAGACCACTATTCAAAATATGTTAAACACGTTACTGTCCCAGAAAATACTTGGCAACCACAAACATCAACTGTTGAACTTTTATTAAATGGTTTGGAACTAATTTTGTACATTCACTGTGTGATTATGTATAGTGAGTATATTATGAATACCCAAAATTTTGTTTGAACTATAGTTACAACATGCCGGCACTGTGTGAGTAGATACAGATGTATGAATATCTTTAAAAACATTTTTATTGTCATGGTTCAAACTTAATTGGTGGATGGTTTATCAATAATGTCACTAGCACAGTTCAAGTCTATTCACTTTTAAGGGGTTGGTGTGAGTTGTACATAAGATCACAGTAATGCTGTGGTTAATAATTGCACATAAAGAGTATTGTTTGTTTCCTTTAGTCCATGCTAATTGTTTTTAAAAACTACAACACTTCAGCACATCTTCGGGTATTAAGGTAGTATTAAAATTCTAGTAGAGTATAACAATATTTTTATGATATTCCTGAGCCAGCCAGCTAAGTTATCACCTGATATGTCTTGACCCAGTGCATGTATATCTAGGGTGGGGGGTTGAAGGGTAAAAGGATAGGAGAGAACGGTGACCGGAAATAAACGAAAAAGCCCACATGAAAATTGTGAACAGAAAGAACCCCACTCTCACATATGCACACAGGAACAAAGCGACCATGGAAGTATACACACATTGAAAAAGCTCACACAAATAAAAATGGTAGGTTATGTTACATTAGGTCACGTTAGGTTGGGCTAGGTTAGATCATCATCAACTGTGCGAGACTTATGGACCAAACATTATTAGTCGGGGTTTGGGAGGCATTTTTATGTGTGAGAATTTTTCTGTGTGGGCCTCTTTCTGTGTGCGCTTTTTTCTATGCACATATATGTCAATGGGGTTCTTTCTGTGCACACTTTTTATGTGGGCTTTTTTCTCTTCCGCATTTTTCGTATAATTGGAGAGAACATAAGAAACCAGTAGCATTGTAGCCAACTTACAAGGTATAACAATATGATTGTGTTTCATTAAATAATCAAATCCCTATAGAAGATTCTAAGTATATATTTACCAAGAAGAATATGAATGCTACTCGCTTCGATGGCCGAATAGTCTAAGGTGCCACTCTCACAATAGACTAGACCGCTGAAGATGGGGAGAAAGGGGTTCCATCCTGGTCAGGTGAGCTGAGAGGGGTTTTTCTAAGAAGGTTTTCCACTCTCCCTCCACACAAATGCGGGTGAACTTTCTTTAAATTCAACCATTCTAATCCCTATCGCATTATTGTAATGAATACATTAGAGTATATATATACACACAAACACACACATGTATGGTGAGGACGGTCTAGGTTTAAAAACCATAAGAGAGTTATAGGTATTAATCATTTCTGAACATTTTAAATAATTCCAAGTTTATAACAGTTTTCTGTTGTTTTTTATAGGATGACAGCTTCTACCCAGTTTTACGTTTGTTACTGCCACAGCTGGATAGGGAACGAGGGCCATATGGTGTCAAGGAACACAATCTGGCCAAGGTGTACATCCGTATCTTGTGCTTGCCAAAAGACGGCCGAGATGCAGAGAAACTCTTGAATTTCAGGTAATGTTTCATTGCTCAGAACTGTGAATGGATATAACCTTTTACCCAAATCAGTGCATCAAAGGCGTAGGCCTAAATAGGCATCAAGCTTGTCTGGTCTGGTTTTCTTGCAACAGGGAGGATGAAGATATTTTTTTCCCAAAATGGTTTCCCACTCCTTCTACACACAAATACAATTTCCTTTAAAATATAACCTTCCCTATTCCAACCACACTAGTGTATTTTAAATATGGATATCCTGGAAGGCAAGATGCAGTGCAATAACCATATATATTTATTTTGCACTACAGCTGACCAGCCAGGCCTATTACAACTCTTGTTTACATTTGATTTAAAAAAAATATAGTTGTACAAGCTTTATCTTGTTTTGATTTATAAACACTCATGATTTTTCCTATTCACATTTATTGAAAGCAGGTTATGGAAAACTAATAGAGCCACATATTTTGATATTGATATTATTACACATTAAGATGGGAGTCAAGGGAATGTAAATTAAAGACAGTGTTTTTATAGAAAAACATTTTTTTTGGCCAAAATATTTAAAATATTGCTCCATTAGAAACCTAAGAGTTTAATTTTCTTCACGTGGTGATATCATTAGTTCTTGAAGATCTGTCGAGGGTGTCCTGAAATTTATTGACAACTTTTTCTCTTCGTTTAAAAAGTTTGTAATCTAATGCCGCTGTCATTTCATGTTGTCATGCATATAGATGATTAAAATAATAAACCATCATGACGACTGAAAAACTACAAGATTGGGAGAGAATTGAAAGGTCCCTGCTTGGGATCGAACCCAGCTCCCAAGAAAATGAAAGTAAAGAATTGAATATGCTTGGGCATGGTTGTTCAAAACGCAGCGCTCATGAAAGATATTCAACAACTCTTGATATCACCATTTGTGGAAAATTAAACCTTATTTTTTTACTGTAGCAATATAACTCTTCAATACTTTGTCAATATACCAAAACTATGTGCTATATATTATCATTACAAGTTTGACTACTTCTATAAAATATTTAATTGCATTTGTCAAATTACACAGGGCACCAAAATCAGCAGGAGCCCAGTCAGGGGATTTTGCTGATGTAGCATATTGGGTTTTGAAGAGTCGTTGCCCCGAGGGAAGCAAACTGACTGTTCAGCAAGTCAACGCTCATCTGGACAATATTGCAATCAAACATGCAATGCATGAACCCAGTAAGTTACAGTATAGCAAGTAATTTAAAATTTAAATTTGAAAATAGCTCTTCTTATATTTAAAATACTTAATTATTTTTGAAAAAAAAAAGTTGTTTTCATAGTAAGATAGAAAGAATTATATATAAATTGTGCTTTTATTTTAAATATTTAATATTATTGAGAGTCTTAGATAAATTTTGCACCTATCTTCAAGATTATGCATCACTGTAAACTGACAGATGGGACAAATATTTCAAGATTTAAAGTTCTTTTGAAGTGTACATTTTCTAATATATACAGAAAATTTTAAGATTTAGGGCCTTACGTGTCACCTTGTCTGAAATTTCCATGATTACATGTCAATTAATGAATATTATTACAACCTGCAACAGTAGTTGGATGGCCTGAGACTTTCCTCTTGCAAATGACTGGACTGCCTATGGCAGGGAGATTGGTGTTTGAATCCTAGTCGAGTGTACTTGAGGTGGTTTTTTAAAATAACTTTTCACTTTATCCATGCAAATATAGGTACATTCCCTCTAGATTATATTTTATTCATCCCACATGTGGAAATCCCGAATTGGTAGTAAGACGCAATGTAAAATAAATGGTACGGCGCACCGCACAGACTTTCTCTCTCTTTCTATAAACTCGTAAGATTTCTGAACGGAATAA